>CM032455.1:167971153-168063196 GCA_019049505.1 Pachyrhynchus sulphureomaculatus | reverse complement strand
AAACGGACAAATAGGTTAGAAACAGAGTTAATGAAGCAATAAAAAACATAAAGAAGACATATTGGGAGAAATTTTCCATAGAGATGGAACATGACCTTTATGGAGGACAACAGAAAATCGGAATATACTCAGGAGTAGAACAAGAGCCGTCAATGAAGAAGTGTTAAGTAAATTCTATATCACCTAACAAATGAAAAACTCACATGAACAATCTATTCAGTGGTCAGCAAGAAGAAACTGACGACGATCAGGTGGAACCAGATGGCAAAGAAGAGCTGTTAGATGAAGAAGAGAATATACCTCAAGTGGAAGTACATGAAGCACTAAAAAAACTAAAGAACAGAAAAGCTCCTGGGCCTGAAAACATCACCAACGAAATGCTCAAGTATGGGGGCATTAGATTAGAAAAAGTCTTAACAACCTGACTTCAAAAGATAATCTTAAGCCAGAAAATTCCTGAAGACTGGAGAGACAGTATTACGATCCCAATATTCAAAAAAGGAAATAAAAACGACACTGGAAATTATAGAACCATTATCCTGCTAAATAGCACTAGTAAATTACTAACTAAGATCATGACTGCAAAAATAACAAAGAAGATCAAAATAAGGGAAGAACAACAAGGATATAGAGAATGGCTCGACAGGGCCGCTATATTTACAATCCGACAATTGATCGAAACATCATTAGAATTCAATAAACCTCTATTTCTGTGCTTAGTTGTTCTAAAAAAAGCATTCGATAGAGTACGGATGAGAGACGTGTTCATGACTTCAACAACAACTACATTAGTGATAGAACAGCTCAATAAAAACAATGAGGCACGTATAAAGAGACAGCAAGGACTAACTGAAGAAGTACCGATATCATCTGGAATTCGACAAGACAATAGCATAAGTTCTACATTTTTTTAATTTAATAATGGACAAAATAATAAATACTGTCAATGCGGTCAATGGCGAATACAAGATGGGTCGAGAAACTCTAAAAATATTGTGCTTTGCTGATGATGCAATATTAACAGCAGAAAATGAAGATGGCTTACAGCGTCTAATACATCATTTCCAAACCACAGCAGAAACTGACAACATGAGAATATCAGTGGAAAAAAGAGAATAAATGGTTATAGCTAAAGACTCCATTAGATGTAAATTAGCCATTTACAACAAAACAGTAGCACAGGACATGCACTGCACATACCTGGGAGTACAGCTATCAAGCTCAAGAAGTCTATAACAAGAAGTACTCAAACTGATAAATAAGTTTGAGAAATTTAATTTCGAAAAATGCCTACATGTCTACAGAAAGCAAACTGAGTATATACAGAACCGTGGTAAGACCGGTCCTAACGCATGCAGCAAAAATTAAGGCAGAAACATCAAAAACAAAAAGCCTCATGAGAGCTACAGAAATGCGAACACTGCGCACGATCAAAGGAATGCCCCTGAGAGACCGGCTATGAAGCACAACTATACGAAAAGAAATCAAGATTCAAGACATCCTCCGTTTCGCAAGATCAAGACGTCAATATTGGAGGGATTACGTAAGTAGGATGCCCGCTAATAGCTGGTCAAAAGATGAAAACCCAGAAATAAGATCTCCTGGTCGATCACCAAAAGGATGGAATGAAAGCTGGACATCTACGTCGCAAGAGGCTTAAAAATAGATGAACAAAGACCTTGTCTTATAGGACGAAGAAAAAGCTCTTGAAGGAAACTATAAATTTGATTTTTAGCATGTTTTTGCCTTGGTTTAGAATCTCAGAAATTTTCATCCCATGTAGTATATGCAGAATAGGTTTTGAACAAACCGTGTGTGTAACTTTTAACATAATTTCATCCCATAGACCATAATTTTTCAACAGATCAAAGCGGCGAAAGATTTTGTTGCACGTGAACCCCCTGTCAACAACAAGGCAAAATTCAAATTACTTTATATTATTCCTTAGATACACAAGTGTCTTTTAAAGAAGTGAACCTTCCCTACAAACGAACAAGAACAATTTATAACAACCCTAATACTTTACGTACCGTTAAACCTCTAGTTGTCAAAAGCGCACAAAACTCTGTCTCGTTTGATACGTTTTTGCGTTCTGGCAAACTGTGTCTCTCTCTAATACGAAGATGTAAATTTGTCGTTTTTTTCTCTCTCCATGGTTCACACTTCTTAGTGATCTTGGGGATTGGGATAGAAGCGTCGTGTTAATCCGCTTATATTTTACATCTAATCTAAGCGGTTCCAGTCAGAGTAGTTAAATTCGGTTTTGGCGCTCAATATTTTGCAACAAAGGATGTATTGTTAGTATTAAGTCGTGAATGCAACTACATACAGACCATAAACTGATTATAATTGATGTAATGAACGAAAAAATGGATGCACAGCCGGGGTGCAGTAAACTGTTAGGCGTTAAAAGAAACTTTGAATATACGATGAATTATTTAAAAAAAAATTTTCAAAGTTGCCTTTAGAAGACAAACTTAAAGTCAAAGCTGTAGGAAACCCGATTCCGAATCTTAGTATTACTCAAGTAAGTAAGAGACAAAAACGCGAGTTCAAAAGAAGTTTTAAAAGGTAATTAGATGAAAAACATGAAAGGCAATGCGGATGCAGTGTTAAAAACAGCTTGTTTTGTTTTCCATGTTTGCTATTTGCATCTGAAAGTGCTTAAGCGAGTTGGATGGAAAGTGGGGTAGTCGATCTGGCACACTTGTCATGAAAGTTCGCAGGTTTATATAAATTCGCAGTTAGAACTAAGACTTTTGGGAAAAGTTGATGTAAAACAACAACTGGATAGTGCCTACAGAAAAACTATCGAAAAACATAATAACAATGTATTGAAAAATAGATACGTTTTGTCGAAAATTATAAATTGTATAAAGTTCTGTGGATGTTTCGAATTAGCTTTGCTAGGACACGATGAAAGGGATGGTTCGCAAAATCCGGGCCTTTTCAAAGGTCTAATCAATTTTAGTGCAAGAGTTGGATCTGGCATTAAAAGAGCATTTTGAAAAATCTACGGTTTTCAAAGATACCTCAAAAACAATTCAGTACGAATTATTAGAATGCATGCTACAAGTTTGCCACCAATATATAAAGAATAAAATAGCAGACGCCCAATTCATCTTTGTTATAGCAGATGAGACCACAAATATGTCTTGTAAATTTCAAAGGGTAGTAGTTTTCAGATACATTTTAAAATACGGTCCTCCAACTGAACGATTTTGGGCTTTTTTGAATCCACAAGATCAAAATGCAATTAGTTTAGCAAACTGTATTAAAGACGTTTTGCTTAAAGTTACAGATACACCAAATAAATTAATTTCACAAAGCTATGATGGAGCAAATGTTACGAGTGGCCGCCATGGTGGAGTAAACAGGATTATTCAAGGTGATTATAAATACGGCTATTATGTTCACTGTTATGCTATTCAATTAAATTTAATTTTAGCTCATGCAACTAGCCAGAATACAGAAGGTCGTATTTTCTCTTCTAATATAACAGATATTACGAATTTTTTTTCAAATTCTCCTCAGCAGGTTGAAATATTAAATGAAGTTGTACGCTGCCATATTCCAAGAAGTTCTACGACACGGTGGCTTTTTAAAAGTAGAACTATAAATATTATTTTTGAGAACAGAGAAGCACTTATCGAATGTATGGAGAAAGTAGAAATAGAAAATACTTCGAAACAATCTACCACAATTAATCAAGCCTCTGCAATCCGTAGGATATTATACGATGCACAATTTGTATTCTATCATTTTTTCATAAAATTATGCCACACGCCGATATCATGTATAACAGTTTGCAAAAATCGACTTCTGATCCTGCACAGGTAGCCAGAGCAATTAATATATTTGAAAAATGTATAGCAACTGAAAGACAAAACGCTGAAGAAATTCCTACTTTAATTGAAGATATAGTTCATTTTCAGAATAAAAGACGTAAGGAAGATCCTTATTTAAGCAGCAAAAGAAGTATGTGATTATATATAAATTCAAACTAAAGAAAGGTTTTCATTTAATAGTCATCTAAGTAATTCGCTTCTGTTTATGTCTTCTGAGTTCTCGGAGTTTGAAAACAAATTCCCATCGCACTATTTAAATGATATAGTTCAGGTATATCCGTTTTTGGACAAAATTAGATTACAAACTAAACTTGAACTAAACCGCCAGATTTTAGAAATTTGCCAGAAGGGGTTTTTTTTTTTTTTTTTTTTTTTTTTTTTTTATTGGTCTAGCACACGTGCTGCAGGGAAGTCCCTAAAGCGCTCCAGGAGCGGCACGAGTGCGGAAAAAGCGATTCACGTTGTTCTTGAATCGCTGTAAATTGTACTCGGTGGGAAACACAGCGCTGGGCAAATTATTCCAAAGGGATGACGTTCTCCATATAAAAGATTGCTTGAAAAGCGTCGTACGCGGAGTAACAAGCTGAACCTCATACGGATGCGAAGCACCAACGCGACGTGTATTTCTAACATGCACCGCTTTGGGAGGAATTAAGCGGGCTACATCCTTCGAACACTTTCCATGAAAATACTTGTAGAACAGACTCAAGTCGCCAACCGTTCTTCGATGTTCCAGCGAATCAAGGCCGCCGGTCAATTCCGGGTCCCCAATCAGACGGACCGCTCTTCTCTGAACAGAATCCAACAAATGCAGTGTATGTTTGGGAGCGGAGCCCCAAACGTGGGAGCAGTATTCCATAGTTGGTCGAATTTGGGCTTTGTAAAGAATTAACAGTTGCTGTGGGGTGTAAAGCTTTCTGGTTCTAAATAATATTCCCAATTTTTGAGAAGCTCTCCTTGCTATGCCTGCAACATGTTCATGCCAAGACATATTTGCTCCCAAACTAACGCCCAACAAATTGAGCGACGATGCTAGGGGAATGGAGTGCCCCGACATAGCTATGTCGGGTTCAGCAATGTTAACTTTTCTAGAAAAAACTGCCGCTTGGGTTTTTGCAGCGTTAAATTCCACTTGGTTGCTGTCACCCCAAGATAGAATTTCTTCCAGGTCTTTGTTAAGTTGAACGACCTCCTGCTGTCTGCGGATATTCGCCTGACCAGCCGATGTCCGAGCGTTCAAGGTGAATGAAGAGACAAGCGCACTGTCATCTGCAAAGCTATAGGTTGGATTCCCGGTCTTTTCCAGCAGATCGTTAATGTAAATGAGAAAGAGAGTAGGAGACAGTATGGAGCCCTGGGGCACACCGGCGTTGATAGTGAGGGTGTTAGAAAGAAATCCGTCGACCGCCACTCGTAAAGAACGCTCTCTGAGGAAACATGAGAGCCACAAACAGAACCTTTCAGACATACCATAAGAGCGCAACTTAGCCAACAGTCCATCGTGCCAAACACGGTCGAATGCCTTGGATATGTCAAGAGCAACCGCTCGAGATTCTCCAAAGTGTTCAATTGCGTTGTTCCAAACATGTGTTACATAAGTCAGAAGATCTCCTGTTGATCTATGTTTACGAAAACCATATTGGTGATCGCTAATAATATTGAATCGTTCAAGATATTTTAGAAGATGCTCATTGATAACCTTTTCCATGACTTTCGATATTATTGAAAGCAGTGCAACTGGTCGGTAGTTATTTGGCAAGGTCTTCTTACCTTTTTTAGGTATCGGCTGAACCGTGGCACATTTCCAGCAGGACGGAAATATTCCCTTTCTGTAGGATAGGTTAAAAAGTCTACAGAAAACTGATGTTAGTTCCCTTGCACAGTTTTTGAGAACTATGGCAGGTATTCCGTCAGCGCCAGAAGCCTTCTTGGTGTCTAGTTTCATTAAGGGGTACACTGTTTGCGATTTATAATCGAAAATAATTTACAAAATGTATTTTCCGCAACGTACACTTTACTGCAGCTAATTATTACCATAATAATACCTGCCATAGTTCTTAAAAACTGTGCGAGGGAACTAACACCAGTTTTCTGTAGACTTTTCAACCTATCCTACAGAAAGGGAATATTACCTTCCTGCTGGGAAATGTGCTACAGTTCAGCCGATACCTAAAAGAGGCAAGAAGACCTTGCTAAATAACTACCGACCAATCGCACTGCTTTCAATAATATCGAAAGTCATGGAAAAGGCTATCAATCAGCATCTTCTAAAATATCTTGAAGGATTCAACATTATTAGCTATCACCAATATGGCTTTCGTAAAAATAGATCAACAGGAGATCTTCTGACTTATGTAACACATGTTTGGAACAATGCAATTGAACACTTTGTTGAATCTCGAGCGGTTGCTCTTGACATATCCAAGGCATTCGACCGTGTTTGGCACGATGGGCTGTTGGCTAAGCTACGTTCTTATGGTATGTCGGAAAAGTTCTGTTTGTGGCTCTCATGTTTCTCAGAGAGCGTTCTCTACGAGTGGCAGTCAACGGATTCTTTCTAACACCTTCACTATCAACGCCGGGGTACCCCAAGGCTCCATACTGTCTCCTACTCTCTTTCTCATTTACATTAACGATCTGCTTGAAAAGACCGCGAATCCAATCTACAGCTTTGCAGATGACAGTACACTTATCTCTTCATTCACTTTGAACGCTTGGACATCGGCTACTCAGACGAATATCCGCAGACAGCAGGAAGTCATTCAACTTAACAAAGACCTGGAAGAAATTCTATCTTGGGGTGATAGTAACCAAGTGGAATTTAACGCTACAAAAATCCAGGCGGCAGTTTTCTCTAAAAAAGTTAACGTTGCTGAACCCGACATAGTTATGTCGGGGCATTCCATTCCTCTAACATCGTCACTCAATTTGTTGGGCGTTAATTTGGGAGCAAATATGTCCTGGCTTGAACATGTTGCAGACATAGCAAGAAGAGCTTCTCAAAAGTTGGGAATATTATTTCGAACCAGAAAGCTTTACACTCCACAACAACTGTTAATTCTTTACAAAGCTCAAATTCGACCAACTATGGAATACTGCTCCCATGTTTGGAGCTCCGCTCCCAAACATACACTGCATTTGTTGGATTATATTCAAAGAAGAGCTGTTCGTCTGATTGGAGACCCGGAACTGACCGTCGGCCTTGATTCGCTGGAACATCGAAAAACTGTTGGCGACTTGAGCCTATTCTACAAGTACTACACAGAGCGGTGCATGTTAGAAGTACACGTCGCGCTAATTCTTCACATCCGTATGAGGTTCAACTTGTTACTCCTCGTACAACGCTTTTCAAGCAGTCTTTTATATGGAGAACATCATCCCTTTGGAATAATTTGCCCAGACTGTGTTTCCCACCGAGTACAATTTACAGCGATTCAAGAACAACGTGAATCGCTTTCTCCGCACACGTGCCGCTCCTGTAGCGCTTTAGGGACTTCCCTGTAGCACGTGTGCTACACCCATAAAAAAAAAAAAATTTCGATGACAACTGCTGAAACTGAAAGAAATGTCTCCACTTTAAAAATAATTAGGTCGTTTTTGAGAAGTTCCATGAATGAAGAAAGACTTTCAGCATTGGGAATGTTGTCAATAGAAAAGAAAATGATATATGAAGATATTAGTGATTTTTAATCAATTTGCAAATTTAAAAAATCGCCGTATGGACTTTTCGTTTAAACATTGTGTTTAGAAAATTTTAAAATGTCTTCTAGGTATGAATAGATATATAAAATTTAAAATTAAGTGTGTATCTGGAAATCGTGTTTTCACGCTCTTATTGGCTCATAATGCTACAAACAACATAGCCTTGTGAGCTATGTGAACCTCCACCAAATTCCATCCCGAGCCACCCCGGGATCGTTGGCCCCATATAATTTTGTTAATGAACATTATCATTAAGTACTAAACTAACGTCACTTGTTTTCTCGTATACTTTACCGATATCTTGCAATAAAAAACAGTTACTTAAACAAAATTAAATGTTTCGCAAGGTCGTTTCACGTAGACTATAAATATAAATACATTTTTTCCACGTCTTTCGCAGCCTTTAATGAACTAAAATTATGGATAATAAATTATAAAAGTACAAAAACCTGCACCTACAACACTTTGGCCGGATAAAATTATTGTGTGTGCTTGTATTTAAAATATGCATATAAAATTGCCCTTTATCGTATGCAACACCTTTTCTTGCGTGAACAGAGAAAGAGGTACACCCATGGTACGCCTTTATATGACATTTGAAATCTGCTCAAGGTAATAATGAAATTGTAATCAAATAATAGCAATAATATTGTGTTTTTGTTGTATCTCAAAGGCATTAGTAGTTATATCTGTAAATAATATTGGAATAAATTAGTACGAGTAGAAGCAGGGGTACCTCAAGGATGGCCCACTTTTACCGTGTTATTTAACATATATTCGAAAGACATCCCGATTACAGAGGACACAGCTCCGGTACTGTTTGCTGCTTATATGGTATTGTCTTCAGAAAACGTATCATAAAACATATTTTAACTTGACACCAAAAAAGCCTCTGACGCAGCCATAGTGTTTTTTTAATGGTCTAGCCCCCGTGTTATAGGGAACTCCCCAAAAGCGCTCCAGGAGCGGCATGTATGCGGAAAAAGCGATTCACTTTGTTCTTGAATCGCTATAAATTGTACTCGGTGGGAAACACAGCCCTGGGCAAATTATTCCAAAAGGATGATGTTCTCCATATAAAAGACTGCTTGAAAAGCGTTGTACACGGAGTAACAAACTGAACCTCATACGGATGTGAAATATTAGCGCGACGTGTATTTTTAACATGCACCACTCTGAGAGGAATTAAGCGGGTTACATCCTTCGAACACTTTCCATGAAAATACTTGTAGAACAGACTCAAGTCGCCAACCATTCTTCGATGTTCCAGCGAATCAAGGCCGCCGGTCAGTTCCGGGTCTCCAATGAGACGAACAACTCTCTGAACAGAATCCAACAAATGCAGTGTATGTTTGAGAGCAGAGCCCCAAACATGGGAGCAGTATTCCATAGTTGGTCGAATCTGAGCTTCCATAGTGTGCGAGCAAACTAACACCATTTTTTGTAGATTTTTCAACCTATCCTACAGAAAGAGAATATTTCCTTTCTGCTGGAAACATGCCACAGTTCAGCCGATATCCAAAAAAGGCAAGAAGATCATGCTAAACAACTACCGACGGCCTGCCACTAATATCAAAGGGTGATCATCAATATTGCTTTGGAGAGCAAAGATCAACAGGAGATTTGTGTAATGTGACTTATGTAATATATGTTTGGAACGAATTGAACACGCTCTCCAGCGGTTACACTTGATATATCGAAGGCATTCGACCGTGTTTGTCATGACGGATTGTTGGCTAAGTTATACTCCTATGATATATCTGAACAGTTTGTTTACTCGTGTTTCCTCAAGACAGCGTTCTTTACGAATGGCAGTCGACTGATTTATTTCTAATACCTTCGCTATCAACGCCGGTGCGCCCCAAGGCTCCATACTATCTCCTACTCTCTCTCGTATTTACATTAACGATCTGCTGGAAAAGACTAGAAATCCCAGCAGATGTCAGTAGGTTATTTTTTCATTCACTTTGAACGCCCGAATATTGGCTACTAATGCAAATATCTACAGACAGCAAGAAGTCGTTCAGCTTAACAAGGACATGGCAGAAATCCTATCTTGGGGGTGAGAGCAACCAAGTAAAATTTAACTAGGAACCGTAATTTAAACAACTATTTAAGATCACTACTTATGTTTATTGTGTTAGAGCTGACAGTTGTTTCGACATACCAAGAAATATTAGCTCCGAATTTACAGCCTAGCGAATTGAGCTTTTTTAGAAAACACTGCAGCCTGGGATTTTGTAGCGTTAAATTTTAAATACTGCACTAACTTAGCCGTTACTTGATTTAGATTCATACTAAGTAGGAATGAGAATTTAAACAACTATTTAAGATCCCCACTTATGTTTATTGTATTAGAACTGACAATTGTTTCGACACACTGTGTCTTCTTCTTAAGCAAGATATAAATTAACTACAAAGTATGTTACAAAATATGTAAGTTGTCTGGTTATAAAGGCTAGATTAATTAACGATATTCAGCATAATACCAAGTTCAATAAAGCAAACCCACCCACATTCAATTGATCGTTGAGTAATAAACCTGAGGATTTTTCTAGTTAATCTCTACCTGCTGTAAATAATTCAGTAATTTCCCTTTCTTTTCATTGTGCAAAATTCTGAAATCTTGGTTGGAAGTATGATTTTCATCTGTTAAATGTTCAGCGTAGTGAGATATATTATTTTTGATTCCATAGCTTTGTTTATGCTCCCTTGTTCTTTTATAAAAAGATCTTCTTGTTTGTCCTAAGTACGCTACAGTCAGAAAGTATTTGCTCACCTAGAAATTTCAATGTAATTGCCAAAATTTAATAGCTAATTAAACCCTTTTATTATATTAAGTAAATTTAATTGGTCTTAACAAGTGTCCATCATAAAATTGTTTGGATAAGCCTTTTTGGTGAAATCACAAATTAAAAACCAATTGAAAACGAATTTCCAAGTTTTACACGATAATCGTTTTGAGACGATTTCTGAGAATTCCAGTTGAAGTAAGAACTCATTTCAAGTTTCTAGGGATTATGGAAATTCCTAGTGACATTTTATGATAAAAACTATGCTATAAATACCATTGCCGTTTTCGAAATAAACCATTCGCAAACAGTACTTTGTCACTGATACAGGATCAATAGTTTTTTGTGAAAATACCAAAAACGAAAGAAGTTTCCATTCAAAATCGGACTCTAATAATTGCGAGATATCAAAATGGTTACTCGAGTCGACAAATCGCGAGTAATATGCAGATGCCAAGGAGAACGGTGAACTACATCGTATAAAAATTTCTACGGGACATGGAATTCCAACCAAAAATGTTCAGGAAGGCCTCGAAAATCGACGAGTTTACGTGCGGCGGTCAGCTGGAGAGAGGATGTCGGAAGCCTGTCAGTTGCCTACAGTAAAACATGGTGAAGGTTCAGTAATGGTTTGGGGTTGTTTTGGCAACGATAAAGTTAGAAAAATCTTTAAGATAGAAGAAATCAAGCGAAAAGAACAGTATCAAGAAATTTTGCTAACTCAATTGCTTCCCTCTGGAAGAGATATTTTTCAGCATGACCAAGACCCTAAACATTCTGCTAAACAAATTAGAGAACTTTTGGACCAATGGAAATCCGATGACGTCCTGGAAAATGATGACTTGGCCTCCACAATCACCCGACTTGAATCCTATCGAATTACTGTGGGACCATTTGGACAGGTGTGTTCGAAAACTCTGTAAAGCGGTAATTAAAAACAAAGGAGGTCACATAGATGAGAAAAATCTTGGAAAATCATGAATATTTTTCTGATTTTCTAGACTGTAAATAATGTAAAAATAAATAACAATTTATTAAAATTTAAAAAAATATTATCTGGGGTTTTGTTGTCTTGGAACTGAAATAACTAGGTGGGCAAATACTTTCTGATGGTAGTGTAGGTTTTATTACAAGTGCTACAATATAATTCGTAAACTCTTATTTTATTTTCTTTTTTTGTTTTATTTTTATTATTCTTAATATGTTCAGTATGGAAGGCTTAATATTATTGGTATGGAAGGCAATATTTACATGATTTTTATGGAAAAAATATTATTGAATTTTATTGGTCAATTTACCGGTATAAGTAAGCGTATTAAACTTATCTTTCTTCAGTTGTTTATGCGGGTACACAAGTCCTATTGTTTTTCTTAAATTGTTTTTTTATCAAAATATTATCTGCAAAGTCACTCTTGTACCCATTGTTTATACTAATTTACTTTATGATATTTAATTCTTTCAGAAAATTTTCTTCAGTTAAAGGTGTATTTATTAGTCTATGGATGAAACTATTATAAGCCGAAATTTTATGTATGAACGGATAGTTAAAATTAGCGTGTATAGTTATGTCTGAGTATATTGGTTTATCGAAGATTTCCAAATCATGGTGATTCATTTTGTTTCATATTTTTAAATCTAGGAAATTAATCGATTTATTTGTTTCTATTTCTGTTGTAAAAGTCATGTTTTTATGTAGTTGAATATTATAATCTAGAAATAGTTTTAATTGTCGATCTATACCGGTAAAGCATGTCAATATATCATCTACAAAACGGTACCAATCAAAGAAGTTTTTAAATAGATGAGAATTACTGATTTGTTCGTCTAAATTGTCCATGAAAATTTCAGATAAAATTGGGCTAAGGGGGTTTCCCATTATTAACCCTTTTCTACTTACATAAATCTTATCATTGAATTCACAATAATTCTGGTCTAAACACAATGTTAAAATGTCTAATATATCTTGTTTAACTATGGGGTAAGTAAGTAACTATGGGGCGAACATTATTTTTATTAAGTAATCTTTGAACCCAAATTATAGCGTCTAACGGTGTTATACTTGCAAAAAGATTCTGTACGTTAAACGATATAAATTTAGAGTTACTGAATTTTAGCATTAGAAGACCACTACACCGAAATGACCTCAGAAGCTCTATACCCCCACACAGTTAAGGCTTTAAAAACAATAGCATACGAAACCTTGGGCGAAGAAAACAAAAGAAGACCATATATCAACGATGGATGGAGTTCTGAACTGGAGACAAAAAAAAAACATAAGACAAAAAGCATACGAAAAATGGATCTGTACGAAAGCAGCAGAACATGGAATAGAATATAGAAAACAGCTGGCTATATTCAAAAAACTATTAAGAAAAGAGAAAAATGATATGTGGAACAGGAAGTGCGCAGAAATAAACAGTTTCCTGGGAGGTACAAGATCAACAGAAGCTTGGAAATTATTTAAGACTCTTAGATCGGACAAAGTGGATAAAATAAATATACCTTGTATTAACGTGAAACAATTCCAAGACCATTACAAAAATGAACTAAAGGAAAATAGACCACAATATCAAATAATGTCACCAACCGCTTATAGAACCCAAGGAACATATATAACAGTAACTGTGGATATGGTAGAAAAAGCCTTAAGAACTATGAAGAATAAAGGGCTAGTGGACCCGAGGGAATACCAGTCGAACTCCTAAAATATGGACCAACAAAATTAAAAGAGATCTTGGCATACCTGTTCACCTTGCATATAAACGGAAAACCCCCACCCACTTCATGGAAAATGGCATGGATTACCTCGATACATAAGAAAGGAAGGAAGGATGTATGTCGTAACTATAGATGCATAGCCGTCACAGATACTCTCAGCAGACTGTATGGAAAAGTCCTAAAGTCTCAAATTGAACAAGAATATGGCCCATATGAACTTGAAGAACAAGCCGGATTTAGAGCGGGTCGCTCATGCATCGATAACATATTTCCAATATCTCAAATCATCGAGAAAAAGACGGCGGCACACAACAGTCGGATTTATCTTTTGTTTGTGGACCTTACGGGGGCTTATGACACAGTACCAATTAAAAAAATGTGGGGAGTGCTTGAGAAAAGTCCAATAAATATAACTTTGACAAAAGCCGTACAACAATTGTACAACGGATGTTCCTCAAAAATTAAAGTTGGCCAAACACTCTCTGAACAATTTGACGTATCAAAAGGCCTCAAACAAGGATGTAGCTTGTCTCCAACCCTTTTTAAAATATATTTAGCACATGTACTGAGAAACTGGCGAAAAAAGTGTTCAAGAATGGGAATGCCTATCAATGACAATCTTAGACTATACACATTACACTTCGCAGACGACCAGATAGTAATAGCTCAGGATAAAGAAGACCTAGAATACATGACCCGAAAATTAATCGAAAAATATGGAAAATGCAGACTTGAGATAAACAAAACAAAAACGAAATACATGTGCGTGGGAGGAGAGTCGGAAGAGTTGGTAGTTGAAAATAACATCAAAATTGAAGGCTGTGAGGAATATACGTACTTAGGGGTAAAAATAACAAGTGTAGGAAGATGTGAGAAAGAAATTGAAGACAGAATCAGCAAAGGAAGGGAAGTAATGGGAGCATTAAACTCTGTGCTTTGGTCTAAGGATATACTGGATAACAGGAGAAGGATACTATATAACACTATCCTTAAAAGCATATTGCTATACGGTTCAGAGACCGAAAGGCAAAAAAAGAAACTCTTGTCAACAGAAATGGACTTCTGACGAAGATCGGCCCGAATCTCTCGCTTAGTCAAAATTAGAAACGAGAGAATAAGAGACAAGATGAAAGCAAATAAGACCCTCATTCAGGAAATTCAAGAAAAACAACTACGTTGGCATGGCCACGTACAACGTATGGCCGACGAGAGAATACCAAAGCAAGTAATGCATTGGACACCTGGGGACCGACGAAAACGAGGCCGACCTAAGTGTACCTGGAACCAAGGAATAGAGAGGGCCATGTCTGAAAGAAACCTGCAGCCAGAAGACTGGAACGATAGATGAGAATGGCAACTGGGAACCGTAAGGCGTCGCAGACCGCTATGAAGCGGATTTATATATATATATATATATATATATATATATATATATATATATATATATATATATATATATATATATATATATATATATATATATATATATATATATATATATATATATATATATATATATATATATATATATATATATATATATATATATATATATATATATGTATATACATATATATATATATATATATATATATATATATATATATATATATATATATATATATATATACTGAATTTTTGATATTAATTCATTACTATTTTTTATACTATATTTTGGGTGTGAATTTGCAATATTTTGTCAAAACCTCAATTAATTTATTTGATAGAGAAAAGACTTTCAATAAAGATTTCAGAATTTTTCACAATGAAAAGAAAGGGAAATTACTGAATTATTTAGACCAGATAGAGATTAATCAGAAAAAATTCTCAGGTTTATTATTCAACGATCAATCGCATGTGGGTGGGACTCGTTTTACTGAACTTGTTTTAGATATTATGGTAAATATTGTGAGTTAATTCAGCCTTTATGACCAGATAACTTATATATTTTGTAACATACTTTGTAGTTAATTTACATCTTGCTTAAGAAGAAGACACAGTGTGTCGAAACAATTGTCAGCTCTAATACAATAAACATAAGTGGGGATCTTAAATAGTTGTTTAAATTTTCATTCCTACTTAGTATGGATCTCAATCAAGTAACGGCTAAGTTAGTGCAGTATTTAAAATTTAACGCTACAAAATCCCAGGCTGCAGTGTTTTCTAAAAAAGCTCAATTCGCTAGGCGGTAAATTCGGAGCTAATATTTCTTGGTATGAACATGTTGCAAATCTTCACACTCCCCAACAACTGTTAATTCTGTACAAAGCTCAAATAAAATAGAATACTGCTTCATTATTTGGGGCTCTGCTCCCAGAGATGCACTGTATTTATTGGATTCTATTCAGAAAGGAGCTGTTCGCCTGATTGAAGACCCAGCAATCTTGAAACATCGAATAACACTTGACAACTTGAATCTATTCTAGAAGTATTTCCATGGAAAGTGTTCTATTGTGTATAAACGTGACAACACTTACATTCAACCAAAATGTAACTCATCAATTCTCGAGCCCACCGATATTATTGCAACGCGTTTAGATGTTACCATGGCGAGCCTTGGAAAGGATTAACTCCACTAGAAGCGATTCAGACACTGCGATAATCCGCCAGAGAACAACACAGTAAGTTCTTTGAAAAAGCCGCTCAATACCAAGACCCAATCGTCACCGAAACCTTCAGTACCAATGACAATAATAGAGTTAGATACTAAAAATCAAGTGAGCTCCTACAAGAAGCCTAGGACAGTCCTAGTTTTTTTTTTATGATTTTTCCTCAACAACACCGTATATATTATGTTACTGCAACTCTCTTTTTTCTAATAATCATCCACAACTGAGTCACTTCGTTTCAATGTTAGGATTATATAAGCTCTCAGAATATTAAAAACTCTTTTTCGCCAATTGGGTTGTCATATACGGAGTTAAATGTACCTGAATTTTCTTGTATTCCTCTCAGATCAACCTTCAAGTTATGACGTAATTGTTGATCACTCTTGAAAGATTCTTAGTAACAGTTGTTGGATTACAACGGCTGTCAGAACTGAGATTATTACGTTTGATAATTCATGCTATCTGCTGGCGTAAACAGTCAATTTTTTGCTCTATTGTAATAGGCAATTAATGACTAAACATTATTTTAAGTAAATTCAAGTAAATTGCCATAGGTATTTAAGTATCTATTGTCTTATTATCAACAAGAATATCATGATTCAAGCTACTCTTATTACATCGTATAAGTAAAGCATGGATCGGAAAATAAGTACCACACCTTACGTCAATTTTTATTTTTACGGTACGTGACGCTAACTTGAACCAGGCCATATCAGATTGGTATAATATATGTATATGTATCATATTATGGGTGGTATGGTACCGATATGTGTATAACGCGGCTAAATATTATCGTATAATCCAGTATAGACTTTAAAATAGACTTTGTAATAAGAACCAAGGACTTTTAATGATAAAAATCTAATTTTTCTTTCACAATTTTTTTCGAAAAAATGTATTGTAGTAATTATATGTATAGTCACGTGGAGTTTTTTAACTGATTTGCTAAAAATATCCCTTTAAGTTGTCTAGGGAAGGAAATATACAATTTTCTTATATTGTGGATAGTTTATTATCATGAAAACGATATTTAAATGTTAAGCATCCTATATGGAAAATATAACTACTTTGGTGTGCTAACAACGGCTCAATTACCTTAGTAAGTGGTCCATTCGTTTTCTGCATCAATAAATATATATATATATATATATATATATATATATATATATATATATATATATATACGAGGCTGGTTTGAAAAGTCCGTGCAAAAATAAAAACTACTTATGTGTTTGGGGTAAACCTTTTTTATTTTTCGACATAGTCTCCTTTTAGGCTTATACACTTCGTCCAACGATGTTCTAGTTTGTTGATCCATTCCGAATAATAAGATTTGTCCAAGTCTGCAAAATATCCATTAGTGTCTGCAATCACCTCCTCGTTTGGATAAAATCTTTGTCCCGCCAGCCATTTCTTCAAATTGGGGAACAAATAGTAGTCCGAGGGAGCCAAGTCTGGAGAATAGGGGGGGATGTGAAACGAGTTGGAATCCTATTTCCATTAATTTTGCGACCACAACTGCTGAGGTGTGTGCTGGTGCTTTGTCGTGATGGAAAAGGACTTTCTTGTAGGCCAATCGCGGGCGTTTTTCTTGCAGCTCGATTTTCAAACGGTCCAATAACGATGAATAATATTCACCTGTTATAGTTTTACCCTTTTCCAGATAGTCGATGAGGATTATCCCTTGCGAATCCCAAAAGACAGTCGCCATAACCTTTCCGGCCGAAGGAACGGTCTTCGCCTTTTTTGGTGCGGATTCCCCCATTGTTTAGATTGTTATTTGGTCTCAGGAGTATAGTAATGTATCCATGTTTCATCCACAGTGACGAAACGACGCTTAAAAGTCCTCCGGATTCTTCTGGAACAGCTGCAAACCATCCTTGCAACACTTCACACGATTCCGTTTTTGGTCAAGCATGAGCAATCGCGGCACCCATCTTGCGGATAGCTTTCTCGTGTCCAAATGTTTATGCAAAATATTATGTACCCGTTCAGTCGAGATGCCCACAGCACTAGCAATCTCACGCACCTTAACTCTTCTGTCATCCATCACCATATCATGGATTTGATCAATGATTTCTGGAGTCGTAACCTCCACAGGCCGTCCAGAACGTTCAGCGTCACTTGTGCCCATTTGGCCAGTCCGAAAATTTTGAAACCACTTATAAGCTGTTCTAATCGAAGGTGTAGAGTCACCATAATGTTTATCAAGCTTCTCTTTAGTCTCCTGACGCGTTTTGCCGTTCATAAAGTAATGTTTAATCACCACACGAAATTCTTTTTCGTCCATTTCTTGAAAATCACTCGACTTCCTTGATTCACACGAATGCCAAACACAAAGAAATAGACCAATATGGCTGAAACTTGGTGTGCGTTCATTCAAGAGATGCTACTAACTAAACATGACCTCGATACGCGCCGATGGTGCCATCTCTCGGACTTTGCACGGACTTTTCAAACCAGCCTCGTATATATATATATATATATATATATATATATATATATATATATATATATATATATATGTATATTTTATATATATATATATATATATATATATATATATATATATAGCGATCGCGGAATGTGTCATTTTAGGCCCCTTTGGAAGGGAACAAAGAAAAACTGCCTCGAACCAACGCGCATTTTTCGTGATATCGACGAAAGTTCGGAATCGACTGATACTTTTAGTAAAATGCGTCGTAGACAAAGGTTCCCGCTACCGATTTTTGGTTGAATCACTATAATCGCAACTACCAAAAATGAATTAACGCGAACATGTTCTTACTTGACAGACTGTAATAGAATATTGGATCTAACATGCATGGTCTAACTTGAAATTTTTGCTGCTTTTACTGATTTATACGACGCATACAAAGGTAAACCATAAGAAGACTATAGTTACTAGTTTAGGTTAGTTAGTTAGTTAACTCTTAATGCTACACTATAACAACTTGTTTGTGCAGCCTATTCTAAACTATTAGAACGAACCGAATCCAACGAAATTAATTTGTTGCTCTGGATACTGGTTTCATATTATCGCATGGTATGTATCGATAATTGAGACATTGAGTTTGTTTGATAATAGCCCGCCTCAACTACTGTGGACTAACCTAACTGGCGCGCCTTTCTCAAAAGTATGCAGTTAATAACATAACCCAACGCAGACCACGTCTGATCATTAGAATTTTTAGTAGTGCTGCACGGACGCGAGATACGGTAATTTTTTTTGAGAAAACAACGTTAAATTTTTGTCCAGTGTTTTTTGCGTGTCCACTGCCGTTTCTAATAGATCATTGATTTTGTGGGAAATTATATCATGAATGGCATACTTTGTCTAGTCTTTTTTGTGTCCGAGATGGCAACACAAGTTCCAAGAAGGAAGTGTTTTTTTTTTTGTGAAAATATCTGGAAAAGTAAGTCGGGCCGCCGAATTTTGTTCTCTTATGACTTTCGACACCTCCTGAGAACGTTATAAGATTTGTTGTTGTGGCATAAAATCGTTATAAAATTACCTAAAATTTGAAGTGAAGAGTATTGCCACATTTTTTTGACAAAAAAAGAAACAACTATATTTAGCAATCTTTTTTTATTGTATCCCTTCTAAACACATAAATACAATCTAATTAATCAGTCTCTATTAAGTGGCACTTTTCCAGATCTACTAAAAACAGCAGTAGTTACTCCCATTTATAAAAATGACTAGCCGTGCCCGCGGCTCCGTTCGCGTGGACTTGATTCACTACTGTCGTCACTGCTTATTCCTTATGTTACCTAACGTAATAAAATATCTGCCATTATTTTCCTTATCTCCCATTATTTTTCCTTATCTCCCATTATCTCTACATAATTTCCATTATCTAGGCTTATCTCTGCTCCTCTCCCATTATTTCTCCTTATCTCCCATTGTTTCTCCTTATCTCCCATTATCTCATCTTATCTCCCATTATCTAGGCTTATCTCGACTTATCTCGCAATATTTCTCCTTATCTCCCATTATTGCTCCTTATCTCCTATTATCTCACCATAACTCCCATTATCTAGACTTGTCTCTGCTTATCTCCCATTAATTCTCCTTATCTCCCATTATCTCAGCTTATCTCCCATTATCTAGGCTTATATCCAATTATATAGAGCACATGTATAAATTTATAAAAATACGTAAATCGGATAAGTGGTTCTCAAGTGATAAGCGCACTAACGGACAGACAGACAGAGAGACATTGCATTTTATATATATTATATTCTTTGCAACATGATATTGTTCCATATTTAATGGTTTAGGCAGTGTATTGCAAGAGAACACGCTAACGGTAACCTTTTTTTCCGACTTGATTCACTATTATGGTCACTGCTTATTCTTTATGTTACGTAACGCAATAAAATATATCTTATAACTTGGCCAGAGAACATACGTATGTTTTAAAAAAAAGCACGTAACGTACTAACGGCGACAGACAGACAGAGAGACGTTGCATTTTATATATATTATAGATAGATAACCTGGCCAGAGAACATATGTATGTTTAAAAAAAAAAAAGTACGTAAATCGGATAAGTGGTTCTCCAGTGATAAGCGCACTAACGGACAGACAGACAGACAGACAGAGAGACGTTTCTTTTTATATATATTATAGATTATAGATATTCTCTGCTACATGATTTTATTCCATATTTAATGGTTTAGGCTGTGTATTGCAAGAGGACGCGCTAGCGGCAAACTTTTTTCTGACTTCATTCACTATTATCGTCACTGCTCATTCCTTATGATACCTATCGTAATAAAATATAGCCTATAACCTGGCTAGAGAATATATGTATATTTTAAAAAAAAAGTACGTAAATCGGATAACTGGTTATCCAGTGATCAGCGCACTAACGGACAAACAGACAGACAGACAGACAGAGATACGTTGCACTTTGTATATATTATAGATGTTATAAAATATATACCTATAACTTGGTCAGAGAACATATGTAGGAATTTAAAAATCACGTAAATCGGATACGTGGTTCTCGAGGGATAAACGCACTGACGGACTGACAGACAGACAGAGAGATATTGCATTTTATATATATTATAGATATAGATTATTATTATTATTATATAGCCTGGCCAAAGAATATATGTATGAATTTAAAAAAAGGCACGTAAATCGGATAAGTGGTTCTCGCGTGATAAACGCACTAATGGACAGACAGACAGACAGAGAGACATTGCACTTTATATATATTATAGATTATAGATATTCTCTGCTACATAATATTGTTCCATATTTAATGGTTTAGGCTGTGTGTTGCAAGGGGACGCGTTAGCGGCAAACTTTTTTCCGACTTCATTCCCTATTATCGTCACTGCTTATTCCTTATGCTACCTATCGTAATAAATTATAGCCTATAACCTGGCCAGAGAACATATGTATGTTTTAAAAAAAAAAGTACGTAAATCGGATAAGTGGTTCACCAGTGATAAGCGCACTAACGGACGGACAGACAGACAGACAGACAGAGAGACGTTGCATTGTATATATATTATAGAAGATAGAAGTAATGTCAAAAATGTCAAACGATTTTTCTAAAATTTTCGGACAAATAATTTAGGAGAAAATATTGTACTTTTTAGGGACCCAGTTGGGTTCTTAAAAATACAATATTCTTTCCAATGTACAACATGATTTTCATTCAAGGCACTCGATACAGACCTCATCCGTTAGTTTTTTTTTTAATATGTCTATGAACAAGTGACCTTCCTAAGGCTTTCGGCTTAGCAAACAAAAAGATTCTAATGGACAAACCGAAAAGTGTGGGTACTAAAGGAAAAGTCAAAATGTGTGTAAAATTTTCTATGACTAACCGTTCACTTCTTGTGAAGTGTAACGAAAAAGAATCAGAAAAATTTGGTCTAGGTGATGCAACTTAACAACTCGTTTTTTTTATAAATTTTTTGAGTTCTTCAGAGCTCTATTTTGGGGTCCTTTTTATTCCTCGTATACATCAATAATTTACCAGATTATATTGGGGATAATTGTGTTACGATGTATGCGGACAACACATCCATAACAGTGTCTGTTGTTATTCAACAGGAAGTGAAAAAGTGAGCCTATCTATGGATCGGAGGATTAGTTGGTGTGAGAAAGCTAATTTTAAATGAAAAAAAAAAGAGAACAATGTATTGGAATTTCAACCCCCTAAAACTTTTGTCCAACACGCCAATACTCTTGAATGCTAATGCAACGTTTCTGGGTACTTATATCAATAACAATTTATCATGGAAAGCAAATACTGAGTGCTTACTATGTCATCCTTAAATGGAAAAGAGTTCTTGATACAAATGCTTTACTGGATATTTACTAAGCATTTATCATGCTTTGGGAAAAGTAGTGAAGCGTCTAGAATTTTTATACTTCAAAAAAGAATCCTACGGCTAATTTTTAATATGTATGCTCGTGAATCATGTAGAAGTATTATCATCAGTTTGAAAATTTTAACTATACCGTCTATTTATATTTATGATGTGTTATATCAGTGTCTAGTATACATTAATTACTTTAGCAAATATAGCTTTTTTACCTCAAATCATAACTATCAAAGCCGAAACAGAAACTTTTTAACGATTCGGAGACCCAAAACTACTATTTTCAAAAACTCATTGGGCTATAATGCCATACTATTACATAATAAGTTACCGACAGACATCCAAACTTAAGCGAGAACCAATTTAAGATCAAAATAAAATACTTTTCGATAGAAAATGCATACTATTCCGTTAACGGATTCATGAAATAACTGAAAATACTGACACGACTATAGCAGGAATAATTTAAAACGTAGAAATCTTAAATATATGTGGTTCATCCTTGATGTTAACTCTATACTATTCAGTTTTTGTTTTATCCTTTTTGTTTATTTACAATTTGTTTTGGACGTGCCAATTGGACAATTTTATTTAAATTGTTATTACAAGGGGCAAAATAAAAAGCTTAAAGTTTAATAACAAAAACTAATACGTGTGTAAAAGAGCGAGTACTTACCTAAAATCAAATAAAAATTCCAAAATTTTGAAAAGACACAAAACAAAATTAGAACCGTAGAACCACGCACAGACAGCCAGTTCACAAAACAACAACGTACACCCTCGAACGGCACACTGTTAAATAATCAATGAAACACAAGAACCCGAAGTATATCGTGGTACCACTGTATATTTCCTTTACTCGCTGATATGGTGATAAAATAACACTTTCGCTTGTTTAGCCCTTCCATCACACAAGAACCAAGAACGACCTCGGTAACCGACAAGCCTCCGGTCCCCAGACCAAAAGACCACGCCCGCATTTGTTTTTGGTACCGGGTATCGGTACAGACGTCATAAGGGTACTTACAATAGGTGGTTTGTTGGAGGCGACCTTAAGAAAAATTGTTCTTTTTTTATTCGTTTGATTGATTACCGGAAATGTGGTAAATATCGTCAATTTTTATTTTAAAGAATCGTTTTGGTAATTTCTATTAATTGGGTAACACAGTTCTCACGATAAATAGAACGTGACAATTTTATCTTTTTTTGTTTCTTTATTGATTGGATTCTTTGAAACAATTATGAGATTTTAAGTGAATTAAATAGTGCACTTGTTATTTAAGGACATATACCTAATTATGGAGCCGAAAAAAAGCGATTTTTTAGGAAACTATTCATTTTTATATAATAATACATACAGTTTGTCCAGAAAGTCCTCAGAGTCTCTTCTCTGAGCTTTCCCTTTACAAGAGATCAAATGTTTTTAATAGAGTTGGCGTCCAGCGATTGTGTATATTATCGTGGGCTCAAACGAACCGCTTCGCGACGTGATATTTGCCCAGCATAAGTTTCTTGAATGGGCTTCCGAGTTTGACATCATGGGCTCGAAGATGTTGTCGAATGGCCTCATGGGACACATTCAAACCCGAAAGACACGATTCGTTTTTCGGCTTTCGGAATGACTTTGCCTACCAAACCACATTTTCCCAGGTCATCGACAAAGTATAAGTTTATTAAGTTTTAAAGAAAAGTAAAATTAATGTTAGTAAAAGTCAATATTTAGTTGAGCCACCTTTAGCCGCTATCAAAGCTTTAATTCTGCGCGGCATGCTATCAATGCAAGATTGTACTCTCTTCTGCATTTGAGGATGATGATTCCACACATGAATAATCTTTTCTAGGAGCTGGGTTTTGTTGGTAATCACATCTTTAGCCACTTCTCTTTTCATCATCTCCCACACATTTTCAATGGGCTATTACCCGGCCAATCCAACAGAGGGATATTTTTTTTCTGCCAAAAAAGCTTTAAACAGACCGAGCAGTATGGCAGGGAGCTCCATCTTGCATGAAAGTGAATGGTTCCCCATTTGGAAACCATTCTCTGAGCTGCGGAATCAACCGATTTTGTAATACTTCTTTGTACTGATCTTGCCTCATTATTCCTTTGACGACATACAGACGTCCTGCCGCTGATGACTGACCAAATCATCACTTTGGTGGGGTGTTTAACCGTCGGGACGACACAATCAGGATGAAACTTTTCTCCATGACGACGACGCACATACTGAGCTTTATTCTCCAAAATTTCGAATGTGCTTTCGTCACTGAAGCAGACCTGTCAAAAATAGGAAAAATATATAAACTTCCATGTTTATTTGCTTTATTTAACTGAAAATGATAATAATGTATCAATTATTGATTAAATTGCTGTATTTTATCGATCTCCAGAAGTCCACATCTTTGTCTTGCCATTGTTTGGCCCACTTCAGGCGCTTTGCTTTCATTGCAGCTGTTAACTTGGGCTTCCTGGCGGGGCGACAGGCCTTAAAATCTAATTCTTTCAATTTTCTTCGAACAGTGCGCTCAGAAGCATTTACGCTAGCATCCTGGAGTTATGATTTTATTACCTTTGTGTAGCAAATCTGTTTCTTCTACACAAATTTTCTTCAAACATCTCTCTGACCGTGGAGTGAAAATTGGTTTTCTACCGCATCTTTTTTTCTTTTCGGGCTTAATTCCTTCCCTGACTCAATTTTCTTTTTTATGCGTCATACACTAGCTTCAGAAACCTCCAATCTTCGTGATATTTCTCGGTTTGTAAATGTTTTCGCAATCACAAGGGCCTTCACTTCAGCTTTTTTACGTGGTGAAAGATCGCCTTTTCTACCCATAATGAAAATACATTACTTTTTTAAAACACTGCATACAAAATAAACTAATAACTGAGTAGTATAAAACTGTTAAACAAACAATCACAGTCCATAAAGCCACAGAAACACGTCCGTACCTGACTCGATTCCGATCGCTACTGATACAGGTTTGTACTTATTTACATTCATGTATCACTTTGTCAACACAGTGTTGCCATATGTTAAAAATAAATACAAATATGTAGTCTACAACAATTCTTTTAAATAAAAATCAATAATATTGTAGTTTAAATATACCATTATTGCATAAAAACTCTTAAGAAACATAAAATTACTAAAAAAAATACAGTGCGTCTAATAATTTGGCCAGGGACTGTATTTAGCGGCCGCGGAATGTGTCATTTTAGGCCCCTTTGGATGGAAACAAAGAAAGACTGCCTCGAACTGACGTGCAAATAAGTGACTCATTTTGAATTTTACGTGATTTCGACGAAAGTTTGAAATACTTTTACTAAAATGCGTAGTAGACAAAGGTTTCCTCTACCGATTTTTTATTGAATCGCTAGAATCGCATCTACCAAAAATGAATTATCGCGGACACGTTCTTACGTGACAGACTGTAACTTAAAATACAATTTATGACGTTTTAATTAAAAAAAAAAAAAAAATCATCAAATGGTACCAAAGAAATAAGTTTACTAGAGCATCAATCTTGGCTTTGAATGAAGGATTTAAAAAATAATTCATATAATGGTATTGGTTTAAACAAAAATGCGAAAAAATTACGGAACCGCTTTTTTACATTTTTGCTAATTAAAAATAAAATTCTTAATAAAATCAAAATTTCCTTGCTCCCAAGCTCCCCAGTAATCGTGCACACCGCAATGCTCCTTAACAAAAAGGGTCGTAGGGGAACAGATACAGTGCCGCCATTTTTTTTTTAATTAAAATTTCACAAATTGTGTTCTAAGCTATGTATTATTATGTAAAATGAAAACCTAATTTATATAATACTAGCCGCCCGCGGCTCCGCTCGCGTGGACTTGATTCACTACTATCGTCACTGCTTATTCCTTATGTTACCCAACGTAATAAAACATCTCCCATTATTTCCTCTTATCTCCCAATAGTTCTTCTTATCTCCCATTATCTCTACATAATTTCCATTATCTAGGCTTATCTCTGCTCATCTCCCATTATTTCTCCTTATCTCCCATTATTTCTCCTTATCTCACCTTATTTCCCATTATCTAGGCTTATCTCGACTTATCTCGCAATATTTCTCCTTATCTCCCCATTATTTCTCCTTATCTCCCATTATTTCCCATTATCTCCCATTATCGAAGCTTAACTCGACTTATCTCCCATTATTTCTCCTTATCTCCCATTATCTCACCTTATCTGCCATTATCTAGGCTTATATCGAACTATATAGAACATATGCATAAATTTATAAAAATACGTAAATCAGATAAGTGGTTCTCGAGTGATAAGCGCACTAACAGATAGAGAGACAGACAGAGAAACGTTACATTTTATATATATTATATTCTTTGCTACATGATATTGTTTCATATTTAATGCTTTAGGCAGTGTATTGTAAGAGAACGCGCTAGCGTTAAACTCCGACTTGATTCACAATTATCGTCACTGCTTATTCCTTATGTCACCTAACGTAATAAAATATATCCTATAACCTGGCCAGAGAACATACGTATGTTTAAAAAAAAGCACGTAAATCGGATAAGTGGTTCTCCAGTGATAAGCGCACTCACGGACAGACAGAGAGACAGACAGACATTTTATATATTTTATAGATATAGACTATATAACCTGGCCAAAGAATATAGTATGAATTTAAAAAAATAAATGTAAATCGAATAAGTGGTTCTCGCGTGATAAACGCACTAATGGACAGACAGAGAGACATTGCATTTTATATATATTATAGATTATAGATATTCTCTGCTACATAACATTGTTCCATATTTAATGGTTTAGACTGTGTATTGCAAGAGAACGCGCTAGCGGCAAACATTTTTTTTCGATTTCATTCACTATTATCGTCACTGCTCAGTCCTTATGCTACATATCGTAATAAAATATAGCCTATAACCTGGCCGGAGAACATATGTATGTTTTAAAAAAAAAAGTACGAAAATCGGATAAGTGGTTCTCCAGTGATAAGCGAACTAACGGACAGACAGTCAGACAGACAGACAGACAGAGATATGTTGCATTTTATATATATTATAGATGTGATAAAATATATATCTATAACCTGGTTAGAGAACATATGTATGAATTTAAAAAATCAAGTAAATCGGATAAGTGGTTTTCGAGGGATAAGCGCACTAACGGACAGACAGACAGACAGAGGGACGTTGCATTTTATATATATTATAAATATAGATTAATATTATTATTATTATATAACCTGGCCAAAGAATATATGTATGAATTGAAAAAGACAGGTAAATCGGATAAGTGGTTCTCGCGTGATAAACGCACTAATGGACAGACAGACAGACAGAAAGACATTGCATTTTATATATATTATAGATTATAGATTATAGATATTCTCTGCTACATAATATTGTTCCATATTTAATGGTTTAGGCTGTGTATTGCAAAGGAACGCGCTAGCGGCAGACTTTTTTCCGACTTCATTCACTATTTTACGTCACTGCTCATTCCTTATGCTACCTATCGTAATAAAATATAGCCTATAACCTGGCCAGAGAACATATGTATGTTCGGATAAGTGGTTCTCCAGTGATAAGCGCACTAAAAGACAGACAGACAGACAGACAGAGAGTCGTTGCATTTTATATATATTATAGAAGTAGTTTCGCTAAAAAAAAAACGCTTTTTTTCGTCTCCATAACTATGTATATGCCCTTAATTTATTTATGTAGTACTACTACTTATTCGTGTCCTTCGTTGACTACCGTAAGGCTTTTGATTTGATAGAAATCTGGGAAATTCTGAAAGCTATGGATGATGCAAGGATAGACTTTAGATACTCAAACTTAATTAAAAACACAAGGGAACACAATTTCACTCAAACTGTTCACCTTAGCGCCGAAAGATGTGTTAAAAATCAGAAGTGGCATGACAAAGGAATTAACGTAGATGGGGTACGACTCAACCACTTAAAGTTCGCAGATGACATTGTCATTAATGGCGAGACAGCAGAGGAATCATGTTACAAGAACTGCATAAGGCTTCCTTAAGGATTGGACTAGAAATTAATAGAAATAAAACCAAAATAATGAGTTCCCGAGACATAGATGTGACTGTTGCCAACCAATTGCCCGAAAACGTACCCTCGTACATATATTTAGGACACAAAATCTAACTGGGAAAAGAGAAACAAGATGAGACATATAACGAAGTCACCAGTTATGCCAATAAATCTTAAAAGGAAAATCTTTAATAGTTGTATAATGCCTATTCTCACTTATGGTCTAGAAACTACGGTACTAACTTGCAAGAAGCAAGAAGCTCCAAATCACTCAAGGAGCAATGGAAAGAACAATGCTTGGAATAAGCCTTAGAGACCAAATCAGAAGCCAAGATATCCGAGAAAGGACAAAAGTACGGGATGTATTGGAAAAAATAACACGGCTAAAGTGACAATGGGCGGGCCACATTGCGAGACACGATCCGAATATATGGACTAATAAATTGTTAACATGGAGACCAAGGGAGACCAAGAGAAGAGTGGGAAGACCACAAAAGCGATGACGAGACGTCATCCAGAGGATTGCAGGAGTGAACTGGACATAGGTTACAATGAATAGAAGGGCATGGAAGGTTTTGGAAGAGGCTTACATTCAGGAGTGGATGAACACAAGCTCAGAAAGAAGAAGGGAAGAAGTACTACTACTACTTCCATAGCTTAATATTTAAAACATACGTAAAATATACAGAAACTGTAGAACAAGGATTATAAAATATCATCACCAATTTTCTAGTCTTCTCTTTAATTAAGTAACATTTAGGTTAAAAAAAAAAATCACACACAACTCTGTACCAGGCGTTTCACGAAGGCGTTTACATATTAATTTGTTCGGTGCGTACTTTGAACGAGCAGCTGTAATTGTCTTGTAAGAACCAATAGTACTAGTAATAAAATCGGACATAGTAAGGCAGTTAATCGCGTATTATGGATACAGGGGGTAAAAAAAGGTATCATCATAAACTTATTTATATCTTTACGGAATTGCAGTGTTGCGAGGCTAAAAACAAGGCATAGTAAAAACTAAAGAAATAATTTGGGCGAAATTAAGTGAGGGGCATCACCAAACAAAGTGATTTTTTTGTGCATCAAATGGGCCATGTTTCAGTTCTGTCTGTGATATTTTTGTGGCGTTTTTGAATCGCTCGAGATTCTCCAAAGTTTATAACTGCTTTGTTTCCAACATGTGTTACATAAGTTAGCATATCTCCTGTTGATCTTTGCTTACGAAAGCTATATTAATAGTCGCTAATAATATTGAATCCTTCAAGATATTTTAGAAGATGCTGATTGATAGCATTTTCCATGACTTTGAATATTATTGAAAGCGATAGTTGTTTGGCTTCGTGCCTTTTTTGGGTACCAACTGAACTGTAGCGCATTTTTAGCAGGAAGGAAATATTCCCTTTCTGGAAGATAGTTTGAAAAGTCTAAAGAAAACTGGTGTTAGTTTTCTCGAGCATTTTGTAAACCTTTTTGAATAAATTTCGTCTAATTTATTGGGTCAAATGGTAATTACGGATGAATAGTGGGTCCATCGTTATGATCCAGAGACAAGGAAACAGTCGAAGGAGTGGAGATGTGCTGGTTCATGTAGTCGCAAGAAGTTTCGTTTACCGAAATCAGCAGGAAAAGTTCATGTTTCCTGTATGATATACTTGTTATAAATGACTTTGAAACATGCCAAAACAGTGATTGGAGGATATTATTCTCCATTATTAACTAAACCTTGGCAAATAATTCGTGCTGAGGAAAAGTGTCTAAAGGAGTGCTGTTTTTGCAAGGCAGTGCGCCTCCTCACAAAGCGCAGTTAATTTTGCAAAACGTAAGCAAATTGGGCTTTAAACTGATTGATCATCCCCTACAATCTTCTGATTTAGCTTCCTTTGACTATTATATTGGGAATGTGGAATCTTTGGCACAATGACACTACTCAGTATATAACACCACTACATCAAACACTTTATTTTTGCACTCGACGCGCGTTTCGTTAACCATGTTCGCTTCATCAGGAGCGATGATTGACTTCCTTGGACTATCACCTACTTTCAGTACTGAAAAAACATTTAAAATGGCACAAATTACATTCGAATGAAGAAATAATAAATATTAAAGACTGGTTTGCAAACCAGTACCAAGAATTTCTTTGAAAGACCTAGAGTTACTTTAAAGCCGTTACACTAATTATGAGGGTTGTGTGCTAAGTACCTGAGAGACCAAAGAACAGTCTAAACAGTGGGTTTTCCGTAGCGAACCGGCACGACGCCAAAGTATTTTGGGATGCACGAAAAGCAAGAACAAAACAATTAATGGAGAATATTACGTCAACTTATTGCATCGTTTCATCCGTGCTGTGAAATAAAAACGCCCCCATTTGGCGTAGAAAAAAATTCTCTTTCATCAAGACAATGCACGCGCACACACTTGTGTCATCGCCATAACAAAATCCCATGTGTTAGGATACGAATTGATTCCGTATCCACCATATTAGCCAGATTTAGCTCCCAGCGATTATTTCCTATTTTCCAATATGAAAAATGGATCGGCGGAAAGAAATTTGGCTCAAATGATGGAGTTATTTCTGAAACAAACGCCTATATTTTCAAAGGTTGGAGAAATCATAGTTTTTAGATGAGATACAAAAGATAGACGGACTAAGCGTATCGCGCTATCTTGAAAAATAAAATAAATTGTACACATAAAAATGTTTTTCTTGTCAAGTCCAGGTACTTATGATACAACCCTCGTATATAAAGTTGAAAGGAAGTTATGTTACGAGGCTGGTTTGAAAAGTCCGTGCAAAAATAAAAACTACTTCTGTGTTTGGGGTAAACCTTTTTTTATTTTTCGACATAGTCTCCTTTTAGGTTTATACACTTCGTCCAACGATGTTCTAGTTTGTTGATCGATCCCTTCCGAATAATAGGATTTGTCTAAGTCTGCAAAATATCCATTAGTGTCTGCAATGACCTCCTCGTTTGAATAAAATCTTTGTCCCGCCAGCCATTTCTTCAAATTGGGGAACAACAAGTCTGGAGAATAGGGGGGATGTGAAACGAGTTGGAATCCTATTTCCATTAATTTTGCGACCACAACTGCTGAGGTGTGTGCTGGTGCGTTGTCGTGATGGAAAAGGACTTTCTTGTGGGCCAATCGCGGGCGTTTTTCTTGCAGCTCGGTTTTCAAACGGTCCAATAACGATGAATAATATTCACCTGTAATAGTTTTACCCTTTTCCAGATAGTCGATGAGGATTATCCCTTGCGAATCCCAAAAGACAGTCGCCATAACCTTTCCGGCCGAAGGAACGGTCTTCGCCTTTTTTGGTGCAGATTCCCCCTTGGTAACCCATTGTTTAGATTGTTGTTTGGTCTCAGGAGTATAGTAATGTATCCATGTTTCATCCACAGTGACGAAACGACGCTTAAAGTCCTCCGGATTCTTCTGGAACAGCTGCAAACCATCCTTGCAACACTTCACACGATTCCGTTTTTGGTCAAGCGTGAGCAATCGCGGCACCCATCTTGCGGATAGCTTTCTCATGTCCAAATGTTTATGCAAAATAATATGTACCCGTTCAGTCGAGATGCCCACAGCACTAGCAATCTCACGCACCTTAACTCTTCTGTCATCCATCACCATATCATGGATTTGATCAATGATTTCTGGAGTCGTAACCTCCACAGGCCGTCCAGAATGTTCAGCGTCACTTGTGCCCATATAGCCAGTCCGAAAATTTTGAAACCACTTATAAACTGTTCTAATCGAAGGTGCAGAGTCACCATAATGTTTATCAAGCTTCTCTTTAGTCTCCTGAGGCGTTTTGCCTTTCATAAAGTAATGTTTAATCACCACACGAAATTCTTTTTCGTCCATTTCTTGAAAATCACTCGACTTCCTTGATTCACACGAATGCCAAACACAAAGAAATAGACCAATATGGCTGAAACTTGGTGTGCGTTCATTCAAGAGATGCTACTAACTAAACATGACCTCGATACGCGCCGGTGGTGCCATCTCTCGGACTTTGCACGGACTTTTCAAACCAGCCTCGTACCATAAATAAACAATTTTTGTGTTTTCGACTGGCTTGTCCTTTCTATGTTGGGCCAAAAACTTATCAATACCTCCTTAAATGTTTAGTAATTTTTCTAAGTAATTGACTTATCATATGATATAGTAATCAGTCAATCACTCAACATTTATAGTAATTATGTTCATATAAAGTAAATGATAAATAATATTACTTTAAATGATTATGGATAAAATTAGTTACCTATTGTATTCATTGTAATAGTAAAATAACACAAGGATGTCTGAATTGTTGTCTGCTGGAAACAAGTTTAAAATATTATAATAATAAGTCTGAAATAAAGCAAATTGCATTATTTCGATGTCTAACTATCAAGCGCCGTAAATTCATTCAGGAGTAAAAATGAGTAGTAAATGTGTAGCCAGTGGAAAGAGGAATAAGGCATCGTCACACTAGAGACACACAATCGAGAACGTCTGGTCATACGTCAAGCAAAAACTTCTTAGTAAAAAGATATACACAGCGAAGCAGGTGCCGCGGCAAATTCGGGCACTTTGGAAATCTTGGCCCCAAGAATTTTTAATGAGCAATACGCGACACGTTCTTACATGACCGACTATATAATCAGAGAACTTGGGTTCAGCAGAATGGGGCGACATACTTCAAACACATCTTTGGACGTGATTCTTGGTATTTTCCCGAATAAATTGATTTTCAAAAGCGGTAACATCATTTGCTATTCTCGTAGCCTTGATTTGACGTCGATGGATATCTTGAGAATAAAATCCACAGTGTGCTCGCTTGCTTGTTCTATGGAGAAATTAAAAGAAAACATCAAGCAAAAAATGGCAACAATCACTCAAACGACGCCATTTTTTGGACAAAAATCTGTTAACACTCGGCATTTTATGCGATTTGAATAAATACTGGTAAAATATTGTACCCTAATTAATATAACCTATAAAAAAAAGTCCCTAGAATACACAAATTTATGATTATAAAAACAAGAGTTATGAACCAAACAACTAAAACAATATACCTTTATGTTAACAAATAAATTTCAATAAAATATTTCAGGAAAAAAAGTTGAAATAAGATTTTTTTTCTGAAATATTTTGTTATAGATATAAGAATTTTGTTTACTTGCATGTAGTTTTGGCAAAAAAAATTAATTCGTAACGTTGTTATTTCCTGCATTAGATTAGGAAAGGATTAAAAATATTTATATTTATGGGTTAGGTTTTGTTTTATTATTTGTCAAAATTTAATTGTTTTGTACATTATGCTGTCATAAATTTAAATTCTTAGGTGCATTCATTTTTAAATTGAAAAAATGTTGTTCGTAACATTACTATTTTATATGCACTAGATCAGGGGTCGGCAACCTTTTAACTAAGGGGTGCCAGTTTTCATCCATACAACATTTTGCGTACCGACATAGGTACTTACTACAACTAAAATTAACAAAAATTAACTTAAATTAACTTAAAATATTGCTTTTAGAAGGTCTAATTACAAAAAAATGTTTAACATTTAACAAATAATTTTATTATACTAGTCCTAAAACCTAGTGTGAACCCTGTGCTTGAAGTTCTTTAGAGAGTTTTCTTATATCCGGTTCATGTCTGGTTATTTTCAGTGTCACACATGCTTCCGAGTTGTCTGTTGTCAGCCTGCTTCGGTACGGGTTTAAAATCACTCTCATATGGGAAAAAAGTTGTTCTCAGATATAGGATGATCCGAAAGCTGTAAGCATGGCAAACGCTACTTTCTTAAGACAAATATATTTCTCTGGTAAACTCATCCAACATCTGAGTATCTCGTTTGAATGGTTCTGGCAGTCACCTTCTAATGCCCTTCTTAATTCTACAAATTTCGTGTTCCATAACTCCCAGCTTTTAAATTCAATGTATTGAAGATCAAAATCATTAATGTCCATCCATGAGAAAAGAGATATGTCAAAACAACTGCTGAAAAAATCCATTAAATCTGGTTTGATTAAAAAAGCGAACATAGGACCATGTTTATCGAAATCCTGACCCCTCTCGATAAACTCCTTTTTTAAATTAGTCATATATTTAAGAATTTCGTCTATTAGTGCACCATCGTCGACACTGGATATATAAGTTTTTAAATTTGGAAAATATTTATATGTGTTTGTAGTAATATCGCTGATAAATAAACCTATTTTTAATTTGAATGATTTCCTGGATTCGTATAAATCCAAAACTGTTTTGCCTGAACCTTGTAACTTTAAGTTGAGTTCACTGAGATGGTTTGTAATATCAGTAAGAAACATTAACATACAGATCCAGTTCTTTTCTTCTAGTTCAGGATAAGCATCCACTTAATTTTTTTCCATTTAATTTCGCCCAGACATTGCACAAATCTAAAGAGCATTTTACCACGGCTGAGCCAGCGCACATTATTGTGCAATGGTATATCTGAATATGCACTTTGTAATTCCTGCAGAAACGCCTTAAATTGTCTATGGATCAGTGAAGAACGACCGACAATGTAGTTAACTATTTTAACCACCCTATCCATCCAGCGGAGATTATAGCGCACAAACTCTCTTGGTGAATTATGCAATGAAAATTCAAAACTGGTCGACCCATGCGTTCAATAAGAAGGGAAACAAATCCTTTATGTCTCCCAATTATAGCAGGAGCGCCATCTGTCGTTACGCAAAAAATTTTATTTAAATCAATGTTCCGCTTTTCAAAATGTTTAACAAATTCTGAAAATATATCCTCTCCTCTTGTAGTTCCCTGCAATGGGCGCAGACAAATCAGCTCTTCATACACACTGCCATCATCGAAGTATCGTGCAACGATTGCCAGACGGGCAATGTCATTAATATCGGCACTTTCATCCAGTGCTACACTAAATACAAAACTCTGTTTGATAGCGTCTCTCTGCTGTTTTTGGACATTTTGTGTCATTTCGGTAATTCGTCGATGGTCCGCGCTGATGCCGGTATATCCCTAATCCTGGCCAATATTGTATCCTTATTGGGCAAGTCGTCGAATAAAATCTCGCCAGTACTCAAAAACGTTTGCTTCATAAATTCTCCGTCAGTGAACGGCCTACCCTTTTGTGCCAACGATTGTGCAATTTTGAAACTGCAGTCAGTTACCTGATTTTTTCCTTGGAAAACTTTGCTAAAGAATGTTGACTGTTTCTCGTATTGTTTACTTGCTCTTTGTATTGCCTTCCTTTTATCAGCGTTATCTTTAAATGACGATTCATGTTTTATCTGGAAATGTCGTTGAACACTAGATGTCCGGAAAACTACGCTTTCCCGACATAGGACACAAATGGCCCGATCATTTTGCTATACAAAACCGTAATCTGTTGGCCATGAAGTTTGAAATGATCGAACGTCTACCTTCTGTTTCTTCGCTGCCATAACGCAACGTAATTTTAATTTTTAAACTTTTTGGCGACTATTGACTGGAACGGATGTTACTTCTATAGTAAATGATCCAAACGTGTAGCCGCTTGCTATATATAGAAAAATAATGTTTCCAGAAAATTCCAATAATTACGTTTATTAAATTTCTTAGAACAAAAATTATTATCTACAACGCGCCCATTGCAATCAAAGGGCCCGCCTAGAAGTTAAATCTAACAAAAACTAAAGTTCGGCAATATAAAAAGAGTTGCGGCGCGCGTCGGAACGATTGAAGTCAAGTCAAACAAAAACCGCCTTATAGCGGCTCTTTTGATCTGAATTGAGGACGTTTATTTATGTTTTTGCCTAGGCTTATATTTTGAGGCTTGCTGTCTTTAATACTTGCCGAAATTAAAGCCAAACCAATGCATTCAGTAAAATTATAAATTACAAAATATATATTTTGTAGTTTTTGGTAATAATATCTAGTGACCTACATAATATATCGTTTTTGTTTGTATCGTTTAAGTAATACTGTCTTCGATTATTTACTTAATTTCGAAACGTATCACAGATTACAGAATTATTGTGTAAACTTTGAATAGGTACCTGTGCCATTCAAAATTGCTTGGCGTGCTAGAGATGGCACGCGTGCCATAAGTTGCCGACCCCTGCACTACATGATGTTAATTGTAAAATTTTTATTTGTGCATTCGAAAATTTTAGCTTTGATATGTTTTGTATACAGGTCTTGGAATTATTATTATTTTATGAATTAGGTTATGTCAGTTTTATTACTACTAGTGTATAATTTTAAGAATTATATAACAGTATAATAATATGCGACTATTGAAAAATTATTCATAACAAATTTGCATTAGATTTCCCCAAAATTTTGTAAGGTTGTTAAAAATGTGATTTTGCTTAATTTATACATCTAAAAATGGTCTGTGTGTCATTAAACGTTTAGATTATTTAATATTAAACTTTCAAATCTTTTTTTTCTGACATTATACCTAAGGGTATATTGTTTTGTTTATAACTCTTATTTTTATAATCACGAATATATGTATTCTAGGGAATTTTTTATAGGTTATGTTAATTTTAACCTTCTTCACAAGGTACTATCTTAAAGTACAATATGTTACAAGTATTTTCCCGTTCCGATAAAATGCCGACTGTCTACAGATTTTTATCCAAAAAATGGCACTCGCTCACAAAAGCTCCGAGGACGTAATATAACATTTAGACAACAGAATTTTTAAGAAATAACTTTCCAAAAATGTAATTTACAAAAGATACTATTTTAAAATCTTTAAATTAATAATTAAATCGAAAACTTTTATGAAACACCTGGTAGTTGGGACAATTTAATTTATATTTTCCATTTATATTTTCAATTAAGAATTTATCATATTGTGTAAATATTAATTTAAATAAAATTAAAATTAACATTTACATTTTTTTACGGACACCTTACCATAGGACAGTTATTGTTTATATAATCAATCAGTAATTATATTTTAATAGCTTTTGTTAATGGGGTTCTTAATTTTTTTAGTATTGAATGTGATTAATATGTGATTTATTATAATGAAAGAACGAAACAAGTCCTTTGTTATAACACATGGGCTGAAAAGTCCCGGGCCTAACACATAGATGGCGCTAGTTTTATTGCAGTCACCTTTTTTTCAGTTAATACTAACCTTCAAAAGACAGCTGTTAAAATTTCATGATATTCTATTCATTAGTTTGTGAGTTATTGTGCTAAGAGTGACGCTACTTTTGTTATTTTCAAAACAATGGATCAAAAACAATTTCGTGTTTTAATTTTACACTGCTTCTTGATGGGAAAAAATACCGTTCAAGCGAAGCAATGGCTTGAAAAGTGTTATGGGGACTCCGCTCCATCAGAAACAACAATAAAACGTTGGTTTGCTGACTTCAAACGTGGTCGTAGAGACACCGATGATGCAGAACGCAGTGGACGTCCAAATGAGGCGGTAACACCAGAAAACATAAAAAAATCCATAAAATCGTTTTGAATGATCGAAAAGTGAAGTTGCGTGAGTTAGCTGACATCGTAAAGATATCAAAAGAACGTGTTGGCTTTATATTGCATGAGCATTTGACTATGAGAAAGCTCTGTTCAAAGTGGGTGCCGCGTTTGCTCACTGTTGATCAAAAACAAGAACGTGTTGATGATTCTGAGCAGTGTTTGGCCATGTTTAAACGTAACAAACCGGAATTTTTGCGTCGATATGTGACAATGGATGAAACATGGATCCATCACTTCACTCCGGAATCAAAACGATCGTCATCTGAGTGGACAGCAACTGGTGAACCTCGTCCAAAGCGCCCGAAAGCACAACAATCGGCTGGAAAGGTTATGGCCTCGGTATTTTGGGATGTGCGTGGTGTAATATTCATCGACTATCTTGAGAAAGGAAATATCATCAACAGTGAATATTATATAGCGTTATTGGAGCGTTTGAAGGCCGAAATTGCAAAGAAACGACCGCATATGGCAAAGAAAAAAATTTTGTTTCATCAAGACAACGCACCGTGTCACAAGTCAATCAAAACAATGGCAAAACTACATGAATTGAACTTCGAATTGCTCCCACATCCACCGTATTCGCCAGATTTGGCTCCCAGCGACTACTGGCTGTTCGCAGACCTGAAAAAAAATGCTCGCCGGTAAGAAATTTCGCACGAATGAAGAGGTTATCGCTGAAACTGAGGCCTATTTTGAGGCAAAAAATAAATCGTTCTACAAAAGTGATATTGAAATGTTAGAGCGGCGCTGGAATGATTGCGTTGCTCTTGATGGAGATTACGTTGATGAATAAAGCTAATGAACCAAAAAAACCGTGTTTTCTTTGTTAGGCCCGGGACTTTTCAGCCCATGTGTTATGTGGGAATAAGAAAAAAGTATTTTGTACAATTTTTACTTTTCTTGATAAAGAATAATATTGTACTTATGAAAAATTACTCTTCCAATTTTTTTTTTTTTTTTTTTCACGTTTTAGAGTCCCTGGATCACAAAAAACATAGTCACTCATTTCCGTCGGTACATCTGTCTGTTTGTTGGTCTCTCGGTTTGTCGGCTTGTCGGTCAGTCAGCGATAACTCTCAAACGAAATGTGTTTACATAATTTTTTAAATGACTTTTATAGGAGTTTTGCAGCCTCATGGGAGCCATTTTGAAAATTTTGATATGCTAACGTGCACGATCGCGGCTCACTGGCACGTTTAAAAAAAAAACATACCCTTAGAAAACGTATGACTATTGCACCAATATGGACTACGAATATTTTGTTTGAGTAAAAATTCACAAAAAGTTGATGGCATTTTCTTTTGTAAAAAAAAACATTAAAAATAGAGGAAAAAAAGTAACCAATCTTTTTTATTCTAGTTTATACTGGGGCTATTGGTGTGTAGAAGAACATATTATAATTTCAGACCGATCGGTTAAATGGTTTTTAAGTTATCGTGCACGCCGATTACAAAAACGTTGTCTTAAGAACAACGCGTTTAAAGTTTTGACAAACGAATATTCACGTGTAAAATCTACTTACGTTCAATCGGCTATGCCTGCTGCATACAAAATTCCTTCCGACCCCTCATACGCCTCATTTTCAAGTGTTCTTTTGTATCTCCAAAAATTGTACTAAGCAATAACTAAAAGTTGGATCAATGCTTGGACTCAAATAAGAAGTTTTTACAATTTTTTCTGCGGATGTACTGGCAAAATTAGAATTACTTCATCTGAAAATCAGTTGTCCTAAAACGGTCTTTTGCGGGATTTGCACACTCGCTTCGAACTAAGTTTCCCGTATTTTTTATGCATTTTGCACAATATTAGCCGAGACGTTTACTGAGTGATGTTAGCCCTACAAGCTAGATTTTCGAACTGAGCAGGCTAGCGTACCGTTTGCTTTGGAGCTACAATTTTGCTTCAAACTGAAAAGATATTATACCCAGTATAGCAAGCTCTCCTTTTACCTGCTTATGTCTTTCTTAGAATCATAAAAGTAGCAGCAGATGTTCCACGCAGGTAGAGCAAAACCTTTGTAAAAAGCCGAAAGGTAAGTTGGCACGCCACGCGGTCGAGTTGATCTACCTTACACTTGGCACTACAATCGTCTATAACTTCAAAAGTATTTGAAATTTTCCTCTGAAATATTCAAACAGTATTATTAAAATATAATACTTTCCAATAGGATACTTTCTAAAAAGTCGATTTTTCCGACCCGAGAAAGTGTAATGTTCCCTTTTTCATAATTCCATCGATGATATTTTAATCATTTATATATATATATATATATATATATATATATATATATATGTATATATATATATATATATATATATATATATATATATATACGTATGTATGTATATATATATATATATATATATATATATATATATATATATATATATATATATATATGTATATATATATATATATATATATATATATATATATATATATATATATATATAAAGGGTGTCCTAAAATTCACGCAAGATGTAATTTTGATAGAAAACACTGGTTTTTAATTAAAAATTGTAATTTTTTTATTGATTTATAAAGTATATACTATAGGGTTATGTATGGAATAACATATCTGGTAAATGACCTCCACGGCTTTGCTGGCACATACGCACCCTTTTGTCGCATTTTCCATGACCGTTTTGCATAAATGTGGCTGAATTTCGTTGATACAGCGCTTAATTTCCTCCTTCAAGTCATGACTCGTCGTGGGCTTGTTGGCATAAACCTTAAGACGTTAAACCTGAACCCCCAATGCGACAATTTTGTAGATTAACTAAGCCATCAAGATGGAAATGAGCCTCATCGTTGAAGATGATTTTCTTCGAAAAATTAGTATCCACTTGTTGTTCCATAATCCATTCGACGAGCTCTCTTCGTTGTGAGTGGTCAGTTCTTGAGTTAATTGAACTTTGTAAGCGTGAAGATGTAAACCTTTCGTGAGAATACGCTGTAGAGAGCTTCTCGAAATGTCCAGTTCTTGACCACGGTGCCGAATTGATGTTCCTGGAGTCTCAGCAACAGTTTCACGAACTGCTTCAATGTTTTGTGTCGAACGACTTGTTGAAGGACGGCCAGAGAGTTAGATATCACTAATTGATCCAGTCTCCCAGAATTTTTCAATTAATCTTTTCACAGTTGATGAGGTTAAATCACTATTCCGTCCATATTTTATACGAAAATTCCAAATGGTGCCAAATTCAAATCTTGCTTGAATTTTGGGACACCTATATATATATATATATATATATATATATATATATATATATATATATATATATATATATGTGTGTGTATATGTATATATAATAATATAATTCGCATTATATTTTTGTAGTATATTTCTTGTAAACTCAATAGACTTGAATTATCCCGCACTAGCTGACCTCTCAAGACTCCTAAACATTGCAAAACTTTAATACTTTTCCTGTATTGACCCACAGTCCCAACTGTTGGCGTAATAATTTTGTAAAAAAGCCGTGTCAACTTGCCAACGAATATACTGAACTTGGCTTCTTATGAAAAGAAGTTCCTTTCTGGGATCGTTCAGTACGATAGATTTCCACTTATCTCCCGGTATTGTACTCTTAATGTTAATACTGATTCATATTAATTATCCCGGTAAATTCGTATAAATGTATTGGGTTTTGCCCGTTAAAATAAATGCCAAATATAAGGTTCTATTATTTGAATAAAATATCCCTTGATCTGAGTAAAAAAAAGTTTTTAAACACATATTACACAAAAATTATTTGAAAAATAAGATACCTATCTTACCACTATTTCCTATAGTAAGGTTAAATATTTATTTATTAAGTTATAACTTCCGAAAAAACAACTTTTTTTTGGTATTTTTAAGCAGTTGAAGTTACGAATCACAAACCTAAGTCCAGGTATCACTTTTATGATCAGAACCCTGATCCTGTACGCACAATTTTTGACATTTTCTTTTCCTTATCTATTTCAAGAGAGCAATAACAAAGACAAAAGATCCGATTTTGACAGCCTCTTTCTCTGTTTTTTACAAAATCTCAGTCCTGAGATGCTACTACTACATGAGGTGAAAAGTGTCAAGACTTGCCGAGGGATAGCAGCACAAACAAAATATATGATTTTCAGTTAGTGTCTACTCTCAGAAGATTCCTATAAAATCTTCATGACATTTTGTCTATTAATTTGCAAGTTAAGGCTGTTTGAGGGACGCTACTTTTGATTTTTGCAAAACGATGGCACAAAAGGAATTTCGTGTTGTGAAACATTGATCAAAAACAGCAACGTGTCGCAGATTCAGAACGGTGTTGAAATATTGAAATACCTAGTTCGAGTGGACTAGATTATATTTTTATTACTCAAGGAAAAAATAGTTTGGCAAAAAATATTTCTTAATTTGAAAATAATATTACCGAATTTAAATATAGTACATCTGTTATATCAAGAGAACAAGTTTCGGTTTCTGTTAAAAAAGAAACAAGAATTTCTTCATCATTAAAATTTCAACATTGTCCATCCACGCACAAGTTGTTTTTTAATGTCCAACATACTTTTAAAATCAGACATGTTTTGCAAATGTTAAATTCACTTTGTCATGTAAGTGATCTTGTTTGCTGATAAGGGGTCATGTTTCAAAATTGCATAAGGCTACTTGTATTTTTGTTGAGCGACAAGTACCTACTTACGTGTTGCTTACACACTTCACCAGGATACACGTATTATGTTTCAGTTGCAGTTGTAGGGTTACAATATAAGAGTTTTTGTAACTTACGTATAAATATCAATACAGTAAAAAAATCAATAATTAGAATCTCTTCAATCCGAGAATCTCTACAATTCACAGTTATCATTGAGTAAATCTCTATATCTCGTGTATATATATATATATATATATATATATATATATATATATATATATATATATATATATAATATATATAAAATGCAACGTCTCTCAGTCTGTCTGTCTGTCTGTTAGTGCGGTTATCACTGGAAAACCACTTATCCGATTTATGTACTATTTTTTTTTTTAAAACATACATATGTTATCTGGTCAAGTTATAGGCTATATTGTATTACGATAGGTAACATAAGGAATGAGCAGTGACGATAATACTGAATGAAGTCGGAAAAAAGTTTGCCGCTAGTGCGTTCCCTTGCAATACACAGCCTAAACCATTAAATATGGAACAATATTATGTAGCAGAGAATATGTATAATCTATAATCTATATAAAATGCAATGTCTCTCTGTCTGTCTGTCCATTAGTGCGTTTATCACGCGAGAACCACTTATCCGATTTACGTGTCTTTTTTTAAATTCATACGTGTATTCTTTGGCCAGGTTATATAATAATAATAATAATCTATATCTATAATCTATATACAATGCAACGTATCTCTGTCTGTCTGTCTGTCCGTTAGTGCGTTTATCCTTCGAGAACCACTTATCCGATTTACGTGATTTTTTAAATTTATACATTTGTTCTCTGACCAGGTTATTGATATATATATTTTATTACATCTATAATATATATAAAATTCAACGTATCTCTGTCTGTCCGTTAGTGCGCTTATCACTGGAGAACCACTTATCCGATTTACGTACTTTTTTTTAAAACATATATATGTTCTCTGGCCAGGTTTTAAGCTATATTTTATTACGATAGGTAGCATAAGGAATGAGCAGTGACGATAATAGTGAATGAAGTCGGAAAAAAGTTTGCCGCTAGCGCATTTTCTTGCAATACACAGCCTAAATCATTAAATTTGGAACAATATTATGTAGCAGAGAATATCTATAATTTATAATCTATATAAAATGCAATGTCTCTCTGTCTGTCTGTCTGTCCATTAGTGCGTTTATCACGCGAGAACCACTTATCCGATTTATGTATCTTTTTTTAAAGTCATACATATATTCTTTGGCCAGGTTATATAATAATAATAATCTATATTTATAATATATATAAAATGCAACGTCTTTCTGTCTGTCTGTCCGTTAGTGTGCTTATCACTGGAGAACCACTTATCCGATTTACGTGCTTTTTTTTTAAACATACATATGTTCTCTGGCCAGGTTATAGGCTATATTTTATTACGTTAGGAAACATGAGGAATAAGCAGTGACGTTATTAGAAAATGAAATCGGAAAAAAGTTTGCCGCTAGCGCGTTCTCTTGCAATACACTGCCTAAACCACTAAATATTGAACAATATCATGTAGCAAAGGATATCTATAATATATATATATATATATATATATATATATATATATATATAAAATGCAACGTCTCTCTGTCTGTTTGTCCGTTTGTACGCATATCTGAGGAGAACCACTTATCCGATTTACGTGCTTTTTTTTAAACATGCTAAACCATTAAATATGGAACAATATCATGTAGCAAAGAATATCTTTAATATATATAAAATGCAACATCTCTCTGAGACGTTGCATTTTATATATAATATAGAGTTTAGATAATGGGAGTTATGGTGAAATAAGGAGAAATAATGGGAGCATAAGGAGAAATATTGCGAGATAAGTCGAGATAAGCCTAGATAATGGGAGATAAGGAGAAATAGTGGGAGAAAAGGGGAAATAATGGCAGATATTTTATTACGTTAGGTAACATAAGGAATAAGCAGTGACAATAGTAGTGAATCAAGACCACGCGAGCGGAGCCACGGACACGGCTAGTATATATATATATATATATATATATATATATATATATATATATATATATATATATATATACTACTATGATCAAAAAATAGTAAGACTTTTGAAATAAAACGAGTTATTTATTTTTCCAAATTTATTTAGTCCCCTTCAAAGTAATCCCTCTTGGATACAATGCATTTATGCCAACGTTTTTCCAATCTTCGAAACAGTTGTTAAATTCGATTTCTGGAATGGCCTTTAAAACCTTCTTCGATTCGGTTTTAATCTCCTCAAAACTAAGCGGTTTTTTAAGTTTAGTGAATAGCCAGAAGTCCGACGGCGCTAAATCAGGCGAATAGGGCGATTGCGGAATGATATGAGTTGAATTTTTGATGAAAAAGTCGCGAAGAACCAATGCTGTGTGAGAAGGAGCTTTATCGTGATGAAAAAACCAAGAGTTATCGGCCCATAATTCCGGTCTTTTGAGACGTTTGGGAAGCCAAACCATTTATAAAACAAAATTTAATGCAACTTCTTTGCTGAATTTTTTCACTCATGTTAAAAATCGAAAAACGCACTTTTGTTGTTGAACGAATGCAAGCGAATCTTATTAACTACTGACGCTATGGTCTTAAAATTTGACACAGATGGCAGTTAAAGTCCTACCAACCTAACGAAAAAAAAATAATCCGATTTGGAAATGCCTGGCCGATTTAAATTTATAAGTCTTACTAGTTTTTGATCACAGTAGTACATCTAAGTTGGGAATGTGGAATCGTTGACACAATGATTCTACTCAGTATATATCACCACTACACCAAACACTTTATTTTTGCGCTTGACGCACGTTTCGCTAACCATCTTAGCTTCATCAGGAGCGATGATTGACTAAAGCTAAACTTGAATTACTCAGGCGGAACTAATGGCATAGGCAAGGCCATTAGTTCCGGTCAAGTAACCAGTACAGGGGACTATAAGGAATAGGCCGCCTTTTACATTTTTTAATTTCCATACTTTCGTATGCGTTCAACAATCTTCTATCAGATACATTTTTTATTAATCTTAGATTATCTAATGTTACAATATGATCAGCTTCCAGGGCATGTTCGGCAATGCTAGACTTTTCTGTTCTACTGTATTTTAAGTGTGCTAAAGGTTCTTTAAATCGTGTTTTAATTGATCTTTTAGTTTACCCAACATACTTTTTGTCACAATCATTACAACTAATTTCATAAATTCCACATTTCTCACAATTAGGAATCTTATCTTTAGGATTTTCTAAGATATTCCTCAGATTGTCTGATGATTTATAGAGTAAGGTGAGGCCTACCTTATTAAATACCTTATTGAATCCCTTGCTATATTTCGGATTATATGGTATGGAGACATACTTGGTTGTATTTTCTTCGCGTGTAAAAAAGGTGGAATTCTGAATATTAAACCTAAACGTATGTCTATTTATTAGCTTATTTACTAAGTCATCGTTATAACCATTAACTCTAGTTATATTTCTAATTCGATTCCTTTCTTTATTAAAGTTTACTCTATTCAGAGGAAAAGTGACCAAACGATGAACTAAAAAATGTAATGAGGCTAATTTATGTTGTTTGCAATGAAATGAATCATTAGGAATATATCTATCTGTTACTGTGTCCTTCCTATAGATATCAAATTCTAATCTATTATTATTTTTAATAATTAAAATAGATTATATTTTTTAGTTCATCGTTTAGTCACTTTCCCTCTGAATATACACAGTAGTATATATATATATATATATATATATATATATATATATATATATATATATATATATATATATATATATATATATATATCGTATTACAACGCTTTCCGACGTTTTTCCAATCTCCAATCTCCATCTCTTTAGGTCGTTCCATAGCTCTTCCAGATTCCCTTCTTCAATTTTCCTATCTATTCCCTTCTTCAATTTTCCTATCTATCCCCTCTCTCCAACTTGTTCTCGATCTACCTCGCTTTTTCTTTCCTTCTGGTTGCCACTTTAGTATTTGTTTTGGAATTCGATCTTCGTCAATTCTTTGGATGTGTCCAAACCATATAAATTGTTCAGTTAGAATGTCGTCTGTAATACTGTGTTCGATTATCATGATTTCTGTAATACATTCGTTGGTGACTCTTTCTTTTCTGCATATTCCTGCTGCTCTTCTTCAGAAGTCCATTTCCGTTGCTCTCAGTGTGGCCAGTGCTCTTTCCTTTAGAAACCATACTTCACAGGTTGATAATGTGATACTTTTCATTATCATAGAATGATGTTTAACAGTTTAATGGTCTTTCTTTCTGCCGTATTTCCCTCTCTTATTGCCCTGTCCAATTTTCCATCGATCGTCCAGTATAAAATCTTTTTGTTGCCCTCCAATACACTGATATTCTGTCTTCTTTATATTGACTTCTAAACCTCAATCTTCATATTCGTCAAACAGTTGTCTCGTCATGTAGTTCAGGTCGTGTTAATCTTGGGTCCTTACCACTTGATCATCCGCGAAGCATAGCATGTATAACATAGTTTTAATTAATGGTATCCCCATAGGTCTACATTTCCATCTCTTTAGTACACTTTCCAGATATATCTTAAAAAGGGTTGGTAATAAACAGCATCCTTGCTTTAGACCTTTTAACATAATAAATCCTGGTGTTATTTGTGGTCCTGTTTTAATTTGTGTTATGGGTTGGTCATGTAGTATTTTGATAGTATTAGTTAATTCTATGCTAATATTCGTACTTTCTATTGATTATCACAATTTTGACAGTCAACGAAGAGTAAGTGGACTTCTTGGTTTCGTGCCATCTTTTTAGTGTTCCGTACGGAACACTTATAAGATCACTTCGGTGTCTGTCCGTCTGTCTGTCCGTCTGTCCGTCTGTCCGTCTGTCCGTCTGTCCGTCTGTCCGTCTGTCCGTCTGTCCGTCTGTCCGTCTGTCCGTCTGTCCGTCTGTCCGTCTGTCCGTCTGTCCGTCTGTCCGTCTGTCACACCCGATTTTCTCCGAAACTATTTGTCATAGAAAGTTGAAATTTGGTAGTAATATAGGAATTGATGGCCTCATCAGAGCCATGTAGTTTTGAAAGTTAAACTTTGACTTAAGGGGTTAGTTTTGGGGGGTGAAATCGGAAGTGAAAAAAAAAAATTTTTTACTAGGTAATCGAGTGTGGTGTCAAATGAAAGCTTGTGAAAACACGAGTAAAAAATATATATATAATGTAATACTTGCGCGCACTTTTCTTTGTATTATTTTTAAAAAATCGCGAAAAATCGCTGTCCACCCGCCTTATCTCGGAAAGTACTTATCAAAAAATTTTGAAAAAAAATTCTGGAATATTCTCCACGGGGTGTAGATTGAACGAAAATTATCACGAGTGCATTACCTGTAATAATTTATCTGATATATAAAAAAACAGAAATTTCAAGGTCATCAATTTTCAGTAAAGATTGGAAATAAACTTTGTTGAAACTTATTTGGGGTGTATTTTGTGAAGTCAGTGATCATTTTATATCACCGTAACATAAATTTTCACTTAAGGGATTCGTTTTGAGGGGTGAAATCGGAAGTGAAAAAAAAAAATTTTTACTAGATCATCGACTGTGGTGTCAAATGAAAGCTTGTGAAAACACGAGTAAAAAATATATATATAATGTAATACTTGCGCACACTTTTCTTCGTATTACTTTTAAAAAATCGTGAAAAATCGCTGTCCCCTACCTTATCTCGAAAAGTACTGATCAAAAAATTTTGAAAAAATCCTGGAATATTCTCCACGGGGTATAGATTGAACGAAAATTATCATTACCTTTAATAATTTATCTGGTATAGAAAAAAACCAAAATTTCAAGGTCACCAGTTTTCAGTAAAGATTGGAAATAAACTTTGTTGAAAACTTATTTGGGGTGTGTTTTTGTGAAGTCACTGATCATTTTATATTACCGTAACATAAATTTTGACTTAAGGGATTCGTTTTGAGGGGTGAAATCGGAAGTGAAAAAAAAATTTTTTTACTAGGTCATCGGGAGTGGTGTCAAATGAAAGCTTGTGAAAACACGAGTAAAATATATATATATATATATATATATATATATATATATATATATATATATATATATATATATATATATATAATGTAATACTTGCGCACACTTTTCTTCGTATTACTTTTAAAAAATCGTGAAAAATCGCTGTTCTCTATCTTATCTCGAAAAGTACTGACCAAAAAATTTTGAAAAAATCCTGAAATATTCTCCACGGGGTATAGATTGAACGAAAATTATCATTACCTTTAATAATTTATCTGGTATAGAAAAAAAAAACAAAATTTCGAGGTCACCAGTTTTCAGTAAAGATTGGAAACAAACTTTGTTGAAAACTCATTTGGGGTCTGTTTTGTGAAGTCACTGATCATTTTATACCACCCTAACAAATATTTTTATTTTAAAAACAATCAACGTACGGAACACTAATTGTGCAAGTTCAACTTGCACTTGACCGGTTTTTTTTTCTATTAACTGAGTTAAGGAGAAAATGTGGTCTATTATGGATCGTCCCGTGAGAAAGCCTACTTGTTCTTTTGCTTCGAAATCTTGATATTCCTCCTCCATTTTGTTCTTTAAAACTTTTCCATAGATTCTTCTTATGTATGCCGTAACTGCTATTCGTCCGTAATTATCGTAATTGTTTTTGTTCCCTCTCTTGTGTATAATGATTAGGTATTACACTTTCCATTCCTTCGGGATTTATTTTGTACTTATCCATTCTGAGATAGTTGTCTAAGGTGTTTGTATATCTTCTCAGCTCCATATTTGAACAATTCTCCCGGAATGTCCCCAGGTCCGGGTGATTTGTTATTCTTTACCGCTTTACATACGGTTTTTATTTCTTCTGCTGTTATTGTTATTGGTGAACCTATAACTATAATTCTTTGTTCATTTAAATCTCTGTTCTCTAGAAATTTTTCTTTGTCCTCTACCAGTAGCTTTCCGAAGTAGTCCTCCTAATCTTGAGGTTTCATAGTTGTTATTATTTCTTTGTTCTTATCCCCTCTTTGGTTTTTTATCACTTTCCAGCTTTCCGTGTTTCTGGTTCCTCCTAAATATGTATTTATTCTTTGGCAATTCCTTTCCCAAGAATCGTTCTTTTTCTTAAATAATTTTCTTCTTACTACTGCTGGCATTTCTCTATACTTTATTTTATCTTCAAATTTTTTGGTGTTTAAATAGTTTTTATGTAGATTCCTTTTGTGTTTCATATCTTTTTCGATTTCGGTGTCCCACTAATAAGGTTTATTTGTTCTATTTCTTGTATAATATCCCAGTACTTCAAATGGCGCTTCGTGTAAATATCCTTTTAAATGTTCGTATACGAGGCTGGTTTGAAAAGTCCGTGCAAAAATAAAAACTACTTATGTGTTTGGGGTAAACCTTTTTTATTTTTCGACATAGTCTCCTTTTAGGCTTATACACTTCGTCCAACGATGTTCTAGTTTGTTGATCCCTTCCAAATAATAGGATTTGTCCAAGTCTGCAAAATATCCATTAGTGTCTGCAATCACCTCCTCGTTTGAATAAAATCTTTGTCCCGCCAGCCATTTCTTCAAATTGGGGAACAAATAGTAGTCCGAGGGAGCGAAGTCTGGAGAATAGGGGGGATGTGAAACGAGTTGGAATCCTATTTCCATTAATTTTGCGACCACAACTGCTGAGGTGTGTGCTGGTGCGTTGTCGTGATGGAAAAGGACTTTCTTGTGGGCCAATCGCGGGCATTTTTCTTGCAGCTTGGTTTTCAAACGGTCCAATAACGATGAATAATATTCACCTGTAATAGTTTTACCCTTTTCCAGATAGTCGATGAGGATTATCCCTTGCGAATCCCAAAAGACAGTCGCCATAACCTTTCCGGCCGAAGGAACGGTCTTCGCCTTTTTTGGTGCAGATTCCCCCTTGGTAACCCATTGTTTAGATTGTTGCTTGGTCTCAGGAGTATAGTAATGTATCCATGTTTCATCCACAGTGACGAAACGACGCTTAAAGTCCTCCGGATTCTTCTGAAACAGCTGCAAACCATCCTTGCAACACTTCACACGATTCCGTTTTTGGTCGAGCCTGAGCAATCGCGGCACCCATCTTGCGGATAGCTTTCTCATGTCCAAATGTTTATGCAAAATATTATGTACCCGTTCAGTCGAGATGCCCACAGCACTAGCAATCTCACGCACCTTAACTCTTCTGTCATCCATCACCATATAATGGATTTGATCAATGATTTCTGGAGTCGTAACCTCCACAGGCCGTCCAGAACGTTCAGCGTCACTTGTGCCCATATGGCCAGTCCGAAAATTTTGAAACCACTTATAAACTGTTCTAGTCGAAGGTGCAGAGTCACCATAATGTTGATCAAGCTTCTCTTTAGTCTCCTGAGGCGTTTTGCCTTTCATAAAGTAATGTTTAATCACCACACGAAATTCTTTTTCGTCCATTTCTTAAAAATCACTCGACTTCCTTGATTCACACGAATGCCAAACACAAAGAAATAGACCAATATGGCTGAAACTTGGTGTGCGTTCATTCAAGAGATGCTACTAACTAAACATGACCTCGTGGTGCCATCTCTCGGACTTTGCACGGACTTTTCAAATCAACCTCGTATTTCTTCGTTATTGTTGGAGTACTTCGCCTTTAGATTCTCATCTATTATTTTTTTTAATAACCGTTGAGTACTTTAATCTTCTACACTTTTGATATTGTATCTTCATTCTTCTAATTTTTCCTTTTTTTTCATTTTTCTTCATGTCCTCTTGTTTTCTGGTAGGAAAGTTTATTTTCGCGAGCACAAAGTAATGGTCACTACCACATGTTGCACTTTTTTGGACTCTTCTTCTTTGGACTCTCACATGTCACGATTATAGACTTTAAATTCCTTGTCTCTTATCTCGTAACACAATAAATTGATAAATCAAAATTTTCAATAACAGTGTACTTCTTCACTCGACTGTTGCGCAAAGCATCATCATCACCTGTCAGGGTGTGAAATCCATCGAAATTTTCCATAGATTGAGCGCAGAGTTCAGAGTCGGAACACTCTCAAGATACTGTGTGTTTGCTTAGCACAAGGAGCTTATGGAAAGTCGTAAAGGGGTCAGAAATAAGAGCCATGATCGTCGCTCACGACGAGGAATAGGAAGAAAAACAGTAACGCGAATCGAGACGTTATTGAAAGGCAACATTTAACAGTGTCCAAAATTTCTCCTGAGGCCGGAGTAAGTTATAGGAGTGTTCTGGCTATAACCACATAATACCGTGAAGTATCTGCCCGATGGGACCTTCGTCTATTGAAGGCAGAAAAGAAGTCAAAACGTTTGGGGATATGTGAGTGCTTCTTAGCCCGATTCACAGTAGAATGTGATAGATTTTTGAATTGCATCCTTACCTGTAATGAAACATGGATGCAGCGAATCGTCCGAATCAAAACAATGTCGTTTTGCTCATTGATTTTTTGCACGAACGTCGAACTATTAATGTGTAGTACCACTGCGACCCCCTGAGTAAGGTGAGACTTCCTTATTGCAGCAGGAAACGTGATCCGAGATATGATTGTTTTTCACGACGATGCCTGACCCAATAGAGCAGCACTCAGGTGTGAAAAATAGGAGCAAATCCGTTGAGAGCCACTGGAATATCGTCCCTACAGCCCTGACTTATCGTTCTGTAATTTTCATCTCTTTGAACCAATGAAACAAGCTCTGTGGAGCGGACGATTCACTGACAATGATGAAGTGGAGACCCTTGCTCGCAATTGGCTCCTGAGACCAACTTCTTCGTTTTTACAATGACGACATTAAAGTTTTTTGGTACTCTGGGAAAAGTGCATTTCCAAAAGAGCAAATTGTGCAGAAAAATAATATGTGTGGGCGTGGTTACTCACGCACGCATTGTGTTTTTTTAGACATAATAGTGATATTAACAGAAAATTGGAGTGTATACGAATGCTCAAAGTATAATTATTTACCACAATTGGTTAGTAATACCATCAAATAAAGGTTAGCAATTTATCTTTTAGTAACGAAATAACCAGCTTTTAACAAGGTAATAAATTCAAAATGTTTAAAAATTAGGTGTACATTCACGTTAATATTAGGAAATTTGTAAAATATAAATTTTATGACTGTCAATAAAACACTCATTTTTTCCTGCTGTTCTTATGCGTACTACGAGGGACGTTCAATAAGACAAACAGCAATAGTGGGAAAACTACTAAATACTTTTAAATGAAATTTGGGTGTAAGTGAAATCTGTAATAGTAATAATTTGAAACAGCAACAAAGGATGAGGAAGAAGAAGAAGAACAAGAACGAAATCGAAAAAGGGGTATCTACCTTTAACTTAGATGTAGTTAATAACATAAAAAAAAAAAACATGAATGAATTTAAGGGTAGTTTCCTGAAGGATAGCATTAACAATGCTCGCAAATCCGTGAAAAATGCTGATGGAAAAAAAATTAAGCTGCCAAAAGTTAATCGTGTACCGAAAACAGAAGGTATCCTTCCCCTCATTCCAATATTCGCAGGCTTAAACACACTAGGAGCCTTGAGTGGTGGCACAGCCGGTGTCGTAAAGGCTGCAAATGATGCACGTGTGAAAGAGAAACTAGAAGTACAGCGTCAAGTTGGCTACCTTGGCGACGAATTCAATCAGCTGTTTAAAGAAAATAGTAAACATAACCTAATTTGTGCATTTCAAAATGTCAGCTCCACTCGAAACGTGCACGCCGCAAGAATAACATTTTAAGCCGTGTTTAAGCCGCGGAAACGTGTATAATTAGATTGAACAGTTTAATTCAGGCAGAACGAGTGTCTCAGCGATCTTCATCGCTCGGGAAGACCAGTTGAAGTTTCGATAGACACGCTGCAAAATTGATCTTATCAGGAATGAGAGACGTATAAAAACTGCGACAATTGCTAAAGTACGTAAGGTCAGTACTGGAATCGTATGCTTCACCATTAATAATAAGCAGAACACTCGCAAAACGTGTTCGAGTTGGGTTTCAAGACAGCGGACTCAGGATCATAAAGACAACCGAATTCGCATTTGTTCTAAACTCAAACGATGGTTTTTAAAGGGAGATAATGACATTCTAGATCGTGTAATAACCTGTGATGAAACATGGATTCAGTATTTTAAACCTGAATTTGAACGGCAAAGTCTACCCAATTCTCCTGGAAAGAAAAAATTCTAAACGTACGCGACGGCCTGTAAAGTGACGTTAACAGAGTTTTGTGACTCACAAGGCTCAATTTTTTGCGATTATTTAGAAGATCAACGTATTGTGAAACATGCTTCAACAGAAAGTTAGACCCCCGATAAGAAGACAACGCCAGAGTTCTCTCTTAAAAGGTGCGATTCTGCTGCATGAAAGCTTGTCCTCATATCGCCCAGAAAACACGAAAGACGATCGAAAAGTTGGGTTAGGAGGTGTTGCCACACCTACCTTATAGTTGCGACCTCGCACTGTCCGGTTTTCATCTAATCGGCCCGCTCAAAGAGTTTTTATGTGGCACTAAGTTCGAAGACAACGAAGCGGTCAAAAAAGATGTACTCGACTGGCTCGGAGAGCAAGGTGAACCATCCTACACTACAGAAATTCGGCAGCTCACAGAATGATGAGAAAGGTTCCTAAATGTTGGTGTAGACTACGTTCAAAAGTAGTTTAGATTTCATTGTCATTGAATAAATCTTTTTTGAATGTCCCTCGTATTTATGTTTACAGTATTGTTTATGTAAATAACAATGAATATCATTAAAAAAGTAATTTTGTTCCTACTGTTCAATGTTTTGAGTTTGAGTGACATAAAACATAAAGCAGAAAGGACCAAAAAAATTTAACAGCAAGCTGTCCTTGGTTGAACTAATAAAGATTTGTATTGTAAGGAACTTAACTAAGGTGTAGACGCCGACAAATAGTAATAAATAATCAATAACATATTATGTAATTGTGAATTCAAAATACGGATATTGAATGGTGTGACCACTTTAATAAGATTATTTAATTAGTAATTAATTCTTACTAATTTTCTTACAGTGACGTACATTTATGTGTGTATATTGTGGTCACCTTCTTCTTCTCTTTTTTCAGAATATTCTGTCTAGGACTCCGCAATATGTGGTCGAGATACAACACTGATGTTAACTTACCAGGTGTACAAGTATGAAATGCGGATTTTTTTTCTAAAAAAAAACATGTTAAATTCGGAAGAATGATAAAAAGTGCTTTATTCAAAGTATGCTTCATCGCTTGTTATACATTTTTCCCATCTTTCGGGCAATTTGTGAATACCACGCCAGTAAAAATCTTCCCCTTTTGCTGCGAACCATTCATCGAGCCATTTTTTCACATCTTCGTGCGGACCAAAGCGCTGCTCAAAAAGTGCGTGACCCATCGATGCAAACAAGTGGTAATCGGAAGGAGCCAAGTCTGGTGAGTAAGCCGCATGAGGTAGAACTTCCCAGCTGAGTGCTTCCAACGTGTCGCGAACTGATTTTGCCGTATGTGATGGAGCACTGTCATGAAGAAAAATGACTTTGTGTTGCCTCTTTCGGTATTCCGGCCTTTTTTCAAGCAATCGGTCAATTGTTGTTGGTAACGTTTAGTATTAACCGTTTGCCCAGGTTTTAACAGCTCATAATAGACCACGCACCTCTAGTCCCACCAAACACAGAGCATTGTCTTTCTGCGATCGATGTGGATGGTGCGCTTGGGATTCTCAAAATAAATCCACTTTTCATCTCCTGTAACTATACGATACAAAAACGACTTCCTTTTGTACCAAGCAAGCAAAATGTCACACGTGTTTTTGTGCTTTTCCATTTGCCTGTCGTTCAACTCGTGGTATCCATCTACCGGTCTTCTGAATTTTTCCCATCTCTCGTAGCCGATTGGAAACAGCTTGTTGACTAACACCCAATTGCTCGGCGAGTTGTTTTTGTGTTTGCGACTCATCTTCGTCCAACAATGCTTGCAATTCCACATCTTTGTATTTTTTCAGCGGTTTTCCACGTTCCTTGTCTGCAACATCGAACTCACCACTTTTGGAACGCCGAAACCATCGTTCACACGTATCTTGTGATGGAGCATGTTCACCATAAGCTTCTTGAAGTAATCTTTATGATTCAACAGCAGTTTTCTTCAAATGAAAACAAAAAATTAATGCTGTCCGCGAATGCTCGGTATAAATTTCGACATATTGAACACAACAAACCTCATGTACTCGCTCTCTGTGAAACTAAGGTCAGTTCATCGACCAGCACAGTAAACTATCTTTATCCTGGGTACGATTTCTATTCCCGATTTAGGCGTAACTTTGGAATCTGTCTTTATGTCAGAAGCGACCTCTCTTGCCAACGAGAAGAGGCTCTGGAGCCCCCAAACTTTGATGTTATGTGGTTAAAAATAACGACTCAACCAACCACAAGGTTCGTCTGTATCCTCTATCGACCACCAAGTGATACAAACTTTAGAACACTTTTCGCTTCTCTTGCAGACACCATAGATCATTTACAAATTAACTATCCAAATGCCGAAATTGCCATCCTGGGCGACTTTAATGTCCACAACATCAACTGGCTTAAATATTCAAATACTACCGACGAACAAGGTCGTGAAGCCGAATCATTTTCAATCAGTTGTGGCTTGACTCAGCTTATTGATGAACCAACACGGATCCCTGATCGAGACGGAGAGTTCGCCAGTCTTCTTGATCTGTTTTTAACCACCAATCCGGAGATTTACACGGTCAGCGTAAATCCACCGTTAGGTTCTTCCGACCATAAACTGCTTTCGACATCGAGTATTCTACCAATCAGTGACAGAGAGGCGCCCAAACCGCGCAAGATTTGGCACTACAAATCTGCTAAATGGGAAGATCTCATGGAATATTTTCGAACTTTCCCTTGGTTGGACGTTTGTTTTCGATCCGACGACCCATCTGACTGCGCCAGGGAGGTTTCCGATGTTATTTTGGCCGGTATGGATGCTTACATCCCTTTTTCGAAGAAATGCCCTTCCAACGGCAAGCCTTGGTTTGACCTAAAATGCAAAGAAGCTATTGCTTCTAAACATCTTGCATACCGACAGTGGCGTGAAGGTCCTAACACCATAAATCGTAACATCTTTGTTCGTACCAGGAACAGATGCAAAGAAATTATCGACGAAACCAAGGAGGTACACAATCAACGGATTAGAAACAAACTTCTCGCTTGTCCCGGCAATTCCAGGTCCTTTTGGTCGGTCGCTAAGGCAGTTAGTCAAAATTTCACCAAATCCACCATACCGCCACTCACACGGCCAGATAATTCTATTGCAACGACACCTGTTGAGAAAGCGAACTTGTTGGCTGAACTCTTTGCTTCACATTCTACTGTCGATTTCCAAGGAAAAACACCACCTACTATTCCCATAGTGCAGTCAAGGATGCCCGATATTGTCTTCAGGCAGCGTATCATAAAACGTATTTTGATGAAGCTAGACACCAAAAAGGCTTCAGGCGCTGGCGGAATACCTGCCATAGTTCTCAAGAACTGTGCGAGGGAACTAACACCAGTTTTCTGTAGACTTTTCAACCTATCCTACAGAAAGGGAATATTTCCTTCCTGCTGGAAATGTGCCACAGTTCAGCCGATACCTAAAAAAGGCAAGAAGACCTTGCCAAATAACTACCGACCAATCGCACTACTCTCAATAATATCGAAAGTCATGGAAAAGGCTATCAATCAGCATCTTCTAAAATATCTTGAAGGATTCAACATTATTAGTGATCACCAATATGGCTTTCGTAAAAATAGATCAACAGGAGATCTTCTGACTTATGTAACACATGTTTGGAACAACGCAATTGAACACTTTGGAGAATCTCGAGCGGTTGCTCTTGGCATATCCAAGGCATTTGACCGTGTTTGGCACGATGGGCTGTTGGCTAAGCTACGTTCTTATGGTATGTCTGAAAAGTTCTGTTTGTGGCTCTCATGTTTCCTCCGAGAGCGTTCTTTACGAGTGGCGGTTGACGGATTTCTTTCTAACACTTTCACTATCAACGCCGGTGTGCCCCAAGGTTCCATACTGTCTCCTACTCTCTTCCTCATTTATATTAACGATCTGCTGGAAAAGACCGAGAATCCAATCTACAGCTTTGCAGATGACAGTACACTTATCACTTCATTCACTTTGAACGCTCGGACATCGACTACTCAGACGAATATCCGCAGACAGCAGGAAGTTATTCAACTTAACAAAGATCTGGAAGAAATTCTATCTTGGGGTGACAGTAACCAAGTGGAATTTAACGCTACAAAAACCCAGGCGGCAGTTTTTTCTAAAAAAGTTAACGTTGCAGAACCCGACATAGTTATGTCGGGGCACTCCATCCCTCTAACATCGTCACTCAATCTGTTAGGCGTTAATTTGGGAGCAAATATGTCCTGGCATGAACATGTTGCAGGCATAGCAAGAAGAGCTTCTCAAAAGTTGGGAATATTGTTTCGAGCCAGAAAGCTTTACACTCCACAACAACTGTTAATTCTTTACAAAGCTCAAATTCGACCAACTATGGAATACTGCTCCCATGTTTGGAGCTCCGCTCCCAAACATACACTGCATTTGTTGGATTCTATCCAGAGAAGAGCTGTTCGTCTGACTGGACACCCGGAACTGACCGACGGCCTTGATTCGCTGGAACATCGAAGAACGGCTGGCGACTTGAGCCTATTCATGGAAAGTGTTCGAAAGATGTGGCCCGTTTAATTCCTCCCAGAGCGGTGCATATTAGAAGTACACGTCGCGCTAATGTTTCACATCCGTATGAGGTTCAGCTTGTTACTCCTCGTACAACGCTTTTCAAGCAGTCTTTTATATGGAGAACATCATACCTTTGGAATGGTTTACCCAGGACTGTGTTTCCCATCGAGTACAATCTACAGCGATTCAAGAACAACGTGAATCGCTCTCTCCGCACACGTGTCGCTCCTGTAGCGCTTTAGGGACTTCCCTGTAGCACGTGTGCTAGACCCATAAAAAAAAAAAAAAAAAAAAAAAAAAACACAACACTATGCACACACTTTTCCAATTTATCACTCGTGCCCGTCTGACACTTGTTAATGGCACAACAAAATGGCGCAGTGTCAAATCTTTATAGCACAAACTGCATTGGTGTACCATCTGTTGTCTGAAATCCGCATTTCATACTTGTACACCTGGTACACAACATATAAAAAATAATTTTATTTATTTTCTTCTCTATAATTAAAGCTTTGCAAAATAATTTTACTTCATTGGAGCAGAGTTTCAATAATATTGCGAAAGCCGATGAACCATTGAGAATATTAAATTTTAGAAACTTGACAACAGTTTATTTTTACTAGATAGTTTACTGCCTCTGTACAGTACGAGTTAGAGCCTTGGCGTAAAGTTGTGCGCTTTAAAGATACCTCTGCCGAATTTAAACATGTCCAATATTGAGTTAACGATGAACATTTTGACCCAAGCAGTATAAATAAATCTTTATATAAAGTCTGTGTGATGGTCAATACATATATTTTTAAAATGGAATATTTTATATTGAACTTTCACCAAAAATTGTTCGCAGAGATTGAACCATTGCTACTTATTCATCATCACCATTAGCTTATTCCATCCATAGTCGGATGTAAGCCTCCTCAAGTTGTCTGCTTTTTGCTTCTTATATCCGTCCATCTTGTCTGTGCTCTACCTCTGCATCTTTTATGTTCTATAGGCCACCATTCAACTATACGGCGTACCCATCTGCTACCATTCATCCTTGAGAGATGCCCTGTCTAGTTCCACCTTAATATACATATTCGTTATGGGTCGGCACGTGTGCGGAAAACGCGATTCACGTTGTTCTTGAATCGCTGTAAATTGTACTCGGTGGGAAACACAGCGCTGGGCAAATTATTCCAAAGAGATGATGTTCTCCATATAAAAGACTGCTTGAAAAGCGTTGTACCTGAACCTCATACGGATGTAAAGTATTAGAGCGACGTGTATTTCTAACATGCACCGCTCTAGGAGGAACACTCTCCATGAAAATACTTGTTCCAGCGAATCAAGGCCGCCGGTCAGTTCCGGGTTTCCAATCAGACGAACAGCTCTTCTCTGAACAGAATCCAACAAATGCAGTGTATGTTTGGGAGCGGAGCCCCAAACATGGAAGCAGTATTCCATAGTTGGTCGAATTTGAGCTTTGTAAAGAATTAACAATTGTTGTGGAGTGTAAAGCTTTCTGGTTCGAAATAGTGTTCACAACTTTTGCGAAGTTCTCCTTACTATGCCTGCAACATGTTCATGCCAGGACATATTTGCTCCCCAATTAACGCCCAACAAATTGAGCAACGATGTTAGGGGAATGGAGTGCCCCGACATAACTATGTCAGGTTCAGCAACGTTAACTTTTTTAGAAAAAACTGCCGCCTCAGTTTTTGTAGCGTTAAATTCCACTTGGCTACTGTCACCCCAAGATAGAATTTCTTCCAGGTCTTTGTTAAGTTGAACGACCTCCTGCTGTCTACGGATATTCACTGAGCAGCCGATGATGAAGAGACAAGCGTACTGTTACCTGCAAAGCTGTAGATTGGATTCCCGGTCATTTCCAGCAAATCGTTAATGTAAATGAAAAAGAGAGTAGGAGACATTATGGAGCCTTGGGGCACACCGGCATTGATAGTGAAGGTTTTAGAAAGAAATCCGTCACTCGTAAAGAACGCTCTCTGAGGAAACAGGAGAGCCACAAACAGAACTTTTCAGACATTCCACAAGAGCGTAGCTTAGCCAACAGTCCATCGTGCCAAACACGGTCGAATGCCTTGGATATGTCAAGAGCAACCGCTCGAGATTCTCCAAAGGGTTCAGTTGCGTTGTTCCAAACATGTGTTACATAAGTCAGAAGATCTCCTGTTGATCTATGTTTACGAAAGCCATATTGGTGATCACTTATAATATTGAATCGTTCAAGATATTTTAGAAGACGCTGATTGATAACCTTTTCCATGACTTTCAATATTATTGAAAACAGTGCGACTGGACGGTAATTATTTGGCAAGGTCTTCTTGTCTTTTTTAGATATCGGCTGAACTGTGGCACATTTCCAGCAGGACGGAAATATTCCCTTTTTGTAAGATAGGTTGAAAAGTCTACAGAAAACTGGTGTTAGTTCCCTTGCACAGCATTTTTTTCAGAACTGTGGCAGGTATTCCGTCAGCGCCAGAAGCCTTTTTGGTGTCTAGCTTCATTAAAATACGCTTTATGATACGCTGTTTGAAGACAACATCGGGCACCTTTGACAGCAATATGGGAATAGTGGTGTTTTTCCTTGGAAATCGACAATAGAATGTGAAGCAAAGAGTTCAGCCAACAGGTTCGCTCTCTCAACAGGTGTGGTTGTATTACATCTGTCACTTTTGATCTTCTTCGTATCTCTATGTTAGGAATACGATCTTGGAATCTAATATTTAGCATTCTCCTCTCCATTGCTCTTTGGGTTACCTGCAGTTTATTTATTATACTTTTATTTAAAGAACACGTTCCAGTGCCATGTCTTAATACCGGAAGTACATTTCACCTTCTGTTAATAATTTCTGGCTGTTATCTTCACTTTTTTTGTTCAAATGTTTGGTTTTAGTGAAGTTTATTTTTAGAACTATTTCTAGAGACTTCTTCTTTTGTGTTGGCGATCAGAGTGACATCATCTGCAAACCGTAAGTGGTTTAATCGTTCACCGACCATTAGTATTCCATTATTTTAGTACTTTATCGATTTGAACATGTTTTCTAGAGTCAACGTGAACCGCTTTGGGATTGACTCGCCTTGTGTTATATATCTTTTAGTTTTGATTTTGTTTTTTCTTCAAGCATTATTTGTGACGTGACATGTTAATATATGTATTCGAGAAAAATTTTGTATCTTTCATCGACTTTGCTGTTACTTAAGGCATTAAGGACTGCCCATATCTCTACCGAGTCAAAAGTTTTTTCGTAGTCAACCATTGCTATTGACAAGGTGTCCTCATATTCTTTTAATTTTTCCAGTAGTAATCTAATTGTTTGATAATGGCTCAAAGTGATGAATCTCCGTCTAAATCCTGCTTGTTTACGTGGTCGATACCTGTCTAATTTGTTCGTTAATCTATATGTTGTGATTCTAGTGAGGATTTTGTATAGTACCAGTAACAGGCTGATGGCCCTGTAATTCTCCAATTTAAATTTGTTCCCCTTTTTAAAAATAAGTACAATCAAGGTAGTACCAATCCACAAGAAAGGGTCAAGACAGAAGGAACAAACTATAGGCCTATTTCCTTAATATCAAATTTTGCTAAAATATTTGAAAAAATACTCCACGATAGACAAATTTTCTAAATAAGCACAAGCAACAGGCAATATGGGTTCAAAAAAGGTGTTGGTATAAAAGATGCTTTAGCATTTGTATCTGACTTTTTGTACATATATCTTTTAGTTTTGATTTTGTTTTTTCTTCAAGCATTATTTGTGACGTGACATTTTAATATATGTATTCGAGAAGAATTTTGTATCTTTCATCGACTCTGTTGTTACTTAAGGCATTAAGGACTGCCCATATCTCTACCGAGTCAAAAGTTTTTTCGTAGTCAACCATTGCTATTGACAAGGTGTCCTCATATTCTTTTAATTTTTCCAGTAGTAATCTAATTGTTTGATAATGGCTCAAAGTGATGAATCTCCGTCTAAATCCTGCTTGTTTACGTGGTCGATACCTGTCTAATTTGTTCGTTAATCTATATGTTGTGATTCTAGTGAGAATTTTGTATAGTACCAGTAACAGGCTGATGGCCCTGTAATTCTCCAATTTAAATTTGTTCCCCTTTTTAAAAATAAGTACAATCAAGGTAGTACCAATCCACAAGAAAGGGTCAAGACGGAAGGAACAAACTATAGGCCTATTTCCTTAATATCAAATTTTGCTAAAATATTTGAAAAAATACTCCACGATAGACAAATTTTCTAAATAAGCACAAGCAACAGGCAATATGGGTTCAAAAAAGGTGTTGGTATAAAAGATGCTTTAGCATTTGTATCTGACTTTTTGTATAGTAAATCTAGAAAAGAGCAAACCAAACATAGGTCTTTTTTTGGACCTGGCCAAGGCTTTTGATACAGTAAACCATGAGATGTTATTACAAAAACTAGAGTACTATGGTGTAAGGGGGTGTTACGCCTAAGCTTGTCAAAGATTATCTTGCTGACAGAACACAAACTGTAAAAATAGGAAATAATAATAAAAGTTTTTCTCATTTACATTAATGATTTGTTTGAGACTCTGCCAATGGATAGAATAGTCTCGTATGCTGATGACACCATCATTTTATGTACTGAGGAGAACTGGACAAAAACAATCATACAAGCAAATGCATTTTTGGGCAAAGTATACTTGTGGTTAAATCAATCAAATCAGAATGTTGCAAAAACAGTATTCATGACATTTGCCAATTACATTGATTCAATTCCAGCTGAGACACTCTTGACAATAAATACACAAGAATTGAAGAGACTTGATGATACTAAATATTTAGGGCTAATAGTTGATGCAAATCTGAAATGGAAAAAAAAATATAGAAAATATTGTCAAGAGAACTAGATATTTGATATATATTTTTGCAAAACTAGTAAAGATCGTGGATAGAGACGCTTTGCTCAGGATTTATCATGGCCTTTTTAATGGTGTTGCAAGCTATGGAATAGTTACGTGGGGCTCTGCATATGATAATGGAATGGGATCTCTTGCACGTATTCAGAAAAGACTAGTAAACATTATTAATAAAGCTAGATCAATAACTGTTAACAAGAAACTATTAAATATAAAACAAACATATGCACTGGAGATCCTTATGCATATTTATACGAATTTGCGTGATGGTACACCACCTCAAAAAAGATTACCAGAAATAAAAATGTTGCGCTTAGAAGGGTTTATCTAGAAGTAGGAAAACAGAGTCATGTATATATGGCAACTGAACTTTTTAATAAGCTTCCAAATGAACTTAAAAATATCTAGGAGTAATAGGGTTATCAAGAACAAACTGTAAAAATGGGTTTTAGAAATTTATTACATCCCCAACACTATTCAAAATATACCTCGAACAAACAAAAAAAAATGGAAGCAAAAATGTAGTGGAATGGGAGTCCCAATACGAGAAGATTACTTATATACTCTAAGTTTCGCAGACGACCAAGTAATCATAGCACAAGATGATGAAGACCTCAGTTATGGTAAGAAAACTGAAAGAAGAATACACTAAAGCAGGATTAGCAATAAATTTTGATAAAACGGGATATCTAACAACAAAGGAGGGAAACGTGGAGAATCTAGAAGTAGATAACGAAACAATAATCAAAGGAACCGATAGATTTAAATATCTAGGAACCATCATTTCAAAAAAACGCAACATCAGAAGAAGAGATTAAAGCTAGATTAGGACAAACGCGAACATGCAAAGACAATTAAATTCGATCCTGTGGGACAAGCACATTACAAAGAGAAACAAAACACGCATATACAAATCAATAATACAAAGTTTAATGACATACGGGTCAGAAACATGGACGATCAACAAAAGAAATAAATCTAAAATTAACGCGGTAGAGATGGAGTATTGGAGAAAATGTTGTAGAGTGAGAGAATAACAAATGAAGAAATAAGAAGCAGAATGAACATCAAAGAGAACGCAATAAACACCATTGAAGAAAAACGATTAAAATGGTGTGAACACATAAGACGAAGCGAAGATAATAGGTGGATAAAGAAAATAACGGAGTGGAGCCCTACAGGGAGAAGAAAAAGAGGAAGACCCAGACGATCGTGGAGAGACGATGTGGACGAGGCTATGGAGGACAGGGGTCTAACAGATGGAGACTGGGAAGATAGAAACGGATGGAATCAAAGGCTGAGAGAAGGAAGACAGCGTCAGCTGTAGAAAATCCTTGTTATATATATATATATATATATATATATATATATATATATATATATATATATATATATATATATATAGAAATTTATTAATAAGACAAGTATGGAAAAAAAAAGGTAAAGGTTTGTGTTTAGAACCTTTTGGTTTCGGAATTTTGATACATTTTAGAAGTCTGAACACCTCTTTTCTTTCAAGTGATATAAATTATTTTACTCATTATGTTTTTAATTTAAAGTTTAAATTTTTTAATTTTGTAACGTTTCATTATTGATATTAAGTTTTTGTTATGTTTTTTATCCAAGCTTGCATACAAGTATGATCTACTGCGGACTCCAGGCTTTTTGGAATACTTTGTTTTTGTATTTGAATTAAATAAATAAATAAATAAGGCGTTTACCAAAAGTACTGGTATTTTACTTTCTCTAAGGCACCTATTAAATAGAGTTTGAAGAGATGGTATTATCGATGCTCCTCCATACCTTGTCATTTCTATAGTCATTTCATCGTCCCCTGGTTCTTGGTTGTTGTGCATATGTTATATGGGGTGCATTATTTTATCGGTTATTACATCAGGAATATCTTCAGATCCCCCATTTCTTACTATCACTCTATTCTCTTTTTCTTTCCCGGGCGGTGGCGCTGTTTTCGTGTCATGTAGTGTTTGATAATAATTCTCTGTAGCTTCCTTTATCTCTTGGATTTGTGCGATCTTTTAGTAGTCGTTATTGATAAATTTTATTATTTCATGTCTCCTTTCATTCATTTGTTTGTTTGCTACTTATTACAAAATTATAAAAACAAGGAAAAGGACCTTCTGTAAGAGGCATATCTACAGGTTTACACTCTTCTCGCTCCGGGCTAATCAGTGCATTTTAAAACACAGAGGTAGGCCCTGGGTAACATATAAATTTGGGATTACATAAGGATTTTTTTACAAGCAAGAGAGTAGTTCTATCCAGAATTCAAAGTTTAATATTGTTTTCGTATAAATTACATAGATATGACGACTCTTTTAGTTTAAAATGTGTCTACTCAGTATATATCACCACTACACCAAACACTTTATTTTTGCACTCGACGCGCGTTTCGCTAACCATGTTAGCTTCATCAGGAGCGATGATTGACTAAAGCTAAATTACAAATCTGCCCTATTTATACTTAACCTAACCCTTGAATTACTCAGGCGGAACTAATGGCATAGGCAAGGCCATCAGTTCCGGTCAAGTAACCAGTAGAGGGGACTATAAGGAATAGGCCCTCTGTTTTTATTTAAACTACTTTTACATTTTATAACTTCCATACTTTCGTATGCGTTCAACAATCTCCTATCAGATACATTTTTTATTAATCTTAGATTATCTAATGTTACAATATGATCAGCTTCAAGGGCATGTTCGGCAATACTAGACTTTTCTGTTATACTGTATTTTAAGTGTGCTAAATGTCCTTTAAATCGTGTTTTAATTGACGTTTTAGTTTGCCCAACATATTTTTTGTCACAATCATTACAACTAATTTGATACATTCCACTTTTCTCACAATTAGGAATCTTATCTTTGGGATTTCCTAAGATATTCCTCAGATTGTCTGTTGACTTATAGACTAAGGTGAGGCCTACCTTATTAAATACTTTATTGAGTCTCTTGCTATATTTCGCATTATATGGTATGGAGACTTGGTGTTATTTTCTTCGCGTGTAAAAAAGGTGGAATTCTGAATATTTAACCTAAACTTATGCCTATTTATTAGCTTATTTACTAAGTCATCGCCATAACCATTAACTCTAGTTATATTTCTAATACGATTCCTTTCTTTATTAAAGTTTACTCTATTCAGAGGGAAAGTGACCAAACGATGAACTAAAAAATGTAATGAGGCTAATTTGTGTTGTGTGCAGTGAAATGAATCATTAGGAATATATCTATCTGTTTCTGTGTCCTTCCTATAGATATCAAATTCTAATCTATTATTATTTTTAATAATTAAAACATCTAGAAAAGGCAATTGTCCTTTGTTCTCAACTTCATAAGTGAATTTAATGGAATCACACCGGCTATTTAATTTAGAAACAAAATCATCAATATTTGCTTTCTTTGTATCAAAAATCGCGAAAATATCATCCACATACCTATACCATACCCTTGGGAAATATTCTAATTCTTGACTGGCTTCGGTTTCAAACTTACTCATGAATAAATTGGCTATGAAAGGTGATAAGCAATTACCCATAGCTGTTCCTTCCTTCTGAACATAAAATTGACTGTTATATTGGAAATAATTTTGTTCCATACAAAGTTTAGATAATGTTAAGTATTCACGAATAAGTTCGTCCTCAAAGTCATTCATTCTAAGTAATTCTTCGAGATATTGATACAAAGAAAGCAAATATTGATGATTTTGTTTCTAAATTAAATAGTCGGTATGATTCCATTAAATTCACTTACGAAGTTGAGAACAAAGGACAATTGCCTTTTCTAGATATTTTAATTATTAAAAATAAAAATAGATTAGAATTTGATATCTATAGGAAGGACACAGTAACAGATAGATATATTCCTAATGATTCATTTCATTACAAACAACACAAATTAGCCTCATTACATTTTTTAGTTCATCGTTTGGTCACTTTCCCTCTGAATAGAGTAAATTTTAATAAAGAAAGAAATCGTATTAGAAATATAACTAGAGTTAATGGTTATGACGATGACTTAGTAAATAAGCTAATAAATAGACATAAGTTTAGGTTTAATATTCAGAATTCCACCTTTTTTACACGCGAAGAAAAGGTATAAGGTATTTAATAAGGTAGGCCTCACCTTAGTCTATAAGTCATCAGACAATCTAAGGAATATCTTAGGAAATCCCAAAGATAAGATTCCTAATTGTGAGAAAAGTGGAATTTATGAAATTAGTTGTAATGATTGTGACAAAAAGTATGTTGGTCAAACTAAAAGGTCAATTAAAACACGATTTAAAGAACATTTAGCACACTTAAAATACAGTAGAACAGAAAAGTCTAGCATTGCCGAACATGCCCTTGAAGCTGATCCTATTGTAACATTAGATAATCTAAGTTTAATAAAAAATGTATCTGATAGGAGATTGTTGAACGCATACGAAGGTATGGAAATTATAAAATGTACAAGTAGTTTAAATAAAGATAGAGGGCCTATTCCTTATAGTCCCCTCTACTGGTTACTTGACCGAAACTGATGGCCTTGCCTATGCCATTAGTTCCGCCTGAGTAATTCAAGGGTTAGGTTAAGTTTAAATAGGGAAGATTTGTAGTTTAGCTTTAGCCAATCATCGCTCCTGATGAGGCTCACATGGTTAGAGAAACGCGCGTCTAGGGCAAAAATAAAGTGTTTGGTGTAGTGGTGATATATACTGAGTAGTATCATTGTGCCAAAGATTCCACATTCTCAACTTAGTTTAAAATGTGTCTAAAATTGTGAATATGTTGTTAAATGTATGATATTTTTTTAGTTGATGTGAATATTTGAACATATCGTTTTACATCCGGAATCAAAAATCACTGAATATAAACAATAATTTAGTTGGTATAATCGACTTGACACATGTAACATAAGCTTCGTATGTTGTTTTTGATATTTTTTACCTTTTATCACTTAAAATAAGTCGTTAAATATAATATTCTCCTTTCATTTACATCACTTTCTTTTCCGGATTTCAAAATTAACTTACTCATATCTTTTATTATTTACGTCGTTACAGAATTTGTTACAATGTCGCCACATAAAGTTACGACAATAGTGTAAGTAGGATTACACACCTCAAAATATGTATCCTCATACACATTTCTCTAAATTATATTTTATTATTATCTTAGTTTTAATAAAACGAGTAATTTATATAATAGTCCTCTGAATATGAGTATTTATTCTTGTTTAACTTGATACTTATAATTCACTTGATTTTATAAATTCCGAAACCGTGCTACTCATACAGTGACATAAAGATCTTTTTATAGAGTTCCCGCTGTAGCAGCAGCCATAAAAAAAATTAACTTTCAAAACTACACGGCTCTTGTTGAGCCATCAATTCCTATATATGTGCCAAATTTCAACTTTATATGTCAAATAGTTCGCGAGAAGATCGGACGTAACCGACGGACACCAAAGTAATCCTGTAAGTGTTCCGTACGGAACCCTAAAAAATAACTTAGTTGGATCATATGTATGTACATACTATAAGTACGATCATCTATTGAATTTTATTTGATATTTTAGAACCCAATACCTGAATATTAACAAAATGATAGATTTTAGAACATAGTTTTTAAAGTAAATACTGTGTATGATTTGACTCATTCCCCCACTTGTACAGGGTGAGTCAATTACAGAGTAAAGTTCATTATCTCATTTGTTTTGGGAATGACGAAAAAATTTTAAATACAATAGTTTTAGGGAATGTTAAGGTGCACAGTTTAAAATTATTTTTTAGTATACAGGGTACTTCAAAAAAGTGTGGCCGATATAACATATGTTTTTTTTTAAATGGAACATCCTATTTTCTAATTTATTTTTAAACTCTGCGTAAAATTTTATAACTTTTTTTATTAATAATGTTATATACCTAAACCTAGTAGTTTTTCTAATAGTTAAATTTTTTTAAAAAAATACTAGGTTTTGAATTTTGTAAATAATTGCCAGTAGCACCATTGTTTCTAAAGGTGGAATACTCATAATTGGTACGAGCGTTCTATAGAGATGGAAAAAAAAGATATATGTAAAGAAATTTGAGTTAGATTAAATTTATACATTTCGACTATTTTAAACTGAAAAATCTCATTTTTTTTTTAAATGGCACACCCTGTATTTTATTATTTTTTCTGATAGATTTTATAAAGCCCTCCAACTTTTATTAAGTATGTCATATACCTACTTCTAATAGTTGTCGATTTATTTTGAATTTTTCAATTTTTACCGTTGTTTTTAATACGCTTACACTATTGTGAAAACATAAACAAATAGTCAATAATAATTTTAGTATAGTTTAACTTATCTAATGATTAATTATTATGACGTAATAAATGTTCAAAAATATGCCGGTCTACTTGAATACACATGTTTAGTCGTTTTACTATATTTTCCTTCACTTTCCTTAGCATAAAGGGCGTTATTGTCCTGCACGCATCCCGTATTCTATTTTCCATATCTACTGGTGTTGTGGCGGGATTCACATAAACACGATCTTTAATGTAGCCCCACAAAAAGAAGTCTAAAGATGTTAAGTCACATGATCGAGGGGGCCACTGAACGAATCCATCTCAATCGATCCATTTTTGTGGGTCTTGTTGAATCCACATTTGTTCCGTTTCAAACTTATCAACTTCTTCAAGAAGCTGGGGTAATGAATGAATAATAATGCATGTTATGGCTGTTAACTGCTCCATTACTGCGAAAACATTATTTTGGATAAAAAATTTGGATCGGCCTCTATTGCTCCATTCATGGTGATACAAAAGTTTACACATCGTTCAAAATCACGGTCTTGAAGTTCTTGGTGTAGTTTCATATGAAAGGGATAATACTTGTATTTTCTCGTGGTGCGATTAGCCGTAAACTGGGATGTGTCAGATAAGTCAACTAGTTGACGGCTACTGACCTGGGGATTATCTTCAACATGAAGTAAAATCTCCATTTGTTTTTCCTCATTGGTAGCATTCTGGTTTACTATTTTCCGTTTCGTATACTCAACGCTACCACTACCATCAAACCGCTGCATTAAGCACTGAAAAGATTTTCTAACTGCCAAAAGACAATTTTTTCCCGCCTCGCCCAGTAGATAAACCATATCAATTAATTCGTTTTTAGGAAAATCCATAACTATTACCTTTATACGTCACTTACTACAACAAATTAAACTATTTTTACTTACTTAATAGACAAGTCAAAATTTGACAATGCCTATATTTTTGTTTCGTCTTGGCAACTATGATGTTATAGCGTAAGTGTATTAAAAACAAGGGTGAAAATTGAAAAATTCAAAATAAATCGAAAACTATTAGAAATAGGTATATGACATACTTAATAAAAGTTGGAGGGTTTTGTAAAATCTATCAGAAAAACTGATAATATACAAGGTGTGTCATTTAAAAAATTTGGGATTTTTCAATTTAAAATAGTCGAAATGCATAAATTTATTTTGAACACCCTGTAGAATCTAACTTAAATTGCTTTACACATATCTTTTTTTCATCTCTATATAATGCTCGTACCAATTATGAGTATTCCACCTTCAGAAACAATGGCGCTACTGGCAATTTTTTACAAAAAATGGAAATATTAGATAAACTACTAGATTTATATGACATTATTAATAAAAAAGTTCTAAAATTTTAAGCAGAATTTAAAAATAAATTAGAAAATAGGATGTTTGATTTAAAAAAAAAAACATGTTATATCGGCCACACTTTTTTGAAGTACCCTGTATACTCAAAAATAATTTTAAACCGTGCACCTTAACATTTCGTAAAACTATTGTATGTAACATTTTTTCGTCCTTCCCGAAACAAATGAGATAATGAACTATCGTTGACTCACCCTGTACATACTTTACGTTCATCATCTATCGAATTTTATTTTATATTTTACAAACCAATACCTGAATATTAACAAAATGATAGATTTTAGAACATAGTTTTTAAAGTAAATACTGTGTAGGATTTGACTCATTCCCCTACTTGTATAGATGAGTGTTTTTAGTGTTCCGTACGGAACACTTATAAGATCACTTCGGTGTCTGTCCGTCTGTCTGTCCGTCTGTCCGTCTGTCACACCCGATTTTCTCCGAAACTATTTATCATAGAAAGTTGAAATTTGGTAGTAATATAGGAATTGATGGCCTCGTCAGAGCCATATAGTTTTGAAAGTTAAATTTTGACTTAAGGGGTTAGTTTTGGGGGGTGAAATCGGAAGTGAAAAAAAAATTTTTTTACTAGGTAATCGAGTGTGGTGTCAAATGAAAGCTTGTGAAAACACGAGTAAAAAATATATATATAATGTAATACTTGCGCGCACTTTTCTTTGTATTATTTTTAAAAAATCGCGAAAAATCGCTGTCCACCCGCCTTATCTCGGAAAGTACTTATCAAAAAATTTTGAAAAAATTCCGGAATATTCTCCACGGGGTGTAGATTGAACGAAAATTATCACGAGTGCATTATCTGTAATAATTTATCTGGTATATAAAAAAAACAGAAATTTCAAGGTCATCAATTTTCAGTAAAGATTGGAAATAAACTTTGTTGAAACTTATTTGGGGTGTATTTTGTGAAGTCACTGATCATTTTATATCACCATAAGATAAATTTTGACTTAAGGGATTCGTTTTGAGGGGTGAAATCGGAAGTGAAAAAAAAAATTTTTTTACTAGATCATCGAGTGTGGTGTCAAATGAAAGCTTGTGAAAACACGAGTAAAAAATATATATATAATGTAAATACTTGCGCACACTTTTCTTCATATTACTTTTAAAAAATCGTGAAAAATCGCTGTTCCCTACCTTATCTCGAAAAGTACTGATCAAAAAATTTTGAAAAAATCCTGGAATATTCTCCACGGGGTATAGATTGAACAAAAATTATCATTACCTTTAATAATTTATCTGGTATAGAAAAAAACCAAAATTTCAAGGTCACCAGTTTTCAGTAAAGATTGGAAATAAACTTTGTTAAAAACTTATTTGGGGTGTGTTTTGTGAAGTCACTGATCATTTTATATTACCGTAACATAAATTTAGACTTAAGGGATTCGTTTTGAGGGGTGAAATCGGAAGTGAAAAAAAATTTTTTTACTAGGTCAACGAGTGTGGTGTCAAATGAAAGCTTGTGAAAACACGAATAAAAAAAATATATATATAACGTAATACTTGCTTGCGCACACTTTTCTTCGTATTACTTTTAAAAAATCGTGAAAAATCGCTGTCCCCTATCTTATCTCGAAAAGTACTGACCAAAAAATTTTGAAAAAATCTTGGAATATTCTCCACGGGGTATAGATTGAACGGAAAATATCATTACCTTTAATAATTTATCTTTTATAGAAAAAAAAAAAAAAAACAAAATTTCAAGGTCACCAGTTTTCAGTAAAGATTGGAAACAAACTTTGTTGAAAACTCATTTGGGGGTGTGTTTTGTGAAGTCACTGATTATTTTATACCATCCTAATAAAATTTTTTATTTTAAAAACAATCAACGTACGGAACACTAATTGTGCAAGTTCAACTTGCACTTGACCGGTTATTTTTTATGGCATAGCACATGTGTTACAGGAAAATTCCTGGAGCGATTCACGTGCGTTGATCTTGAATCGCAGTAAATTGTACTCGGTGGAAAACACAGTCAAAGGGATGAGGTTAGCTATATACCAGACTGCTTGAAAAGAGTTGTACGAGGAGGGACAAGCTGAACCTCATACGAATGTGTAGTGCAATGTAAAGTCCTAACGTGCACCGGCGGGCTACATCCATCGAACACTTTCCATAAAAATACTTGTAGAATCGACTCAAGTCGACAGCCGTTCTTCGATATTACAAGAATTCAAGATTACTGCTGAGTTCTTGGTTTCCATTCAGGCGAATAACTCTCTGCTGAATAGAATCCAACAGATGCAGTATATGTTTTGGAGCAAAGCCTCAAACATGGGAGTGATATTCCATCGTTGGTCAAATTTGAACTTTGTTCAGAATTAATAGTTATTATGGAGTGTACAACTTTCTGGTTTGAAACAATATTCTCAGTTTTTCAGAAACTGCTATGCTTGCAACATATTCATGTCAAGACATATTTGCTCTGAAATTCGCCCAGCAAATGGAGTGTACCGATATATGTCGGGTTCAGCAACGTTAACTTTTTAGAAAAAACTACCACCTAATAAAAGACCTGAAATGTGGAACAAACGGTCTTGTATTCTCCACCAAGACAATGCGCCAGCGCACATTGCTCTTTCAATCACCAAGTTTTTGATGAAACATAGAATCCTCGTGTAAGAACATCGACGCTACTCACCTGACCTTCCTCCATGTAAATTTCTTGTTTTCCAATGTGAAGAGTGTATTAAAAGGAACCCGTTTTGAGTCCGTTGATGCAGCGACGAAAAAAGCGATGGAGTTCTTATGGAGCGGTGTAGGGATCCAAAAGGAGTGTATATTAAAAGGAATTAGGGTTTTAATGTCAAAGTTCAAAAATAAATAGTTTTATAAATTGAATCCGGTTATTTTTCTCTAGCCACAGCTCGTAAATGGTAGTAGACAAATATATATTTTCAGCTTGGCGAGTTTTCTTTCATAGCTAGGTAGACAACTTAAAAATAAACTCTTATATATTTGGTTAAATGTTGCTCTCGGATTAAAGGTTTTGACAGTTTCACATGGCGCTGAGATTAGTTGGCAACCCTTTTGAAATATAGTATACTGAACATTATCACAGTAAACAAAAAACACAGTAGTAACTCTGCACCTTTGATCTCAAGGGATTCGAATTTGTAATGATCACATGCCCCGTCGCCATGTTGCTGGTATGATTCCCGCCAGTTTTTGAAATATTCAAATTCCTTCTTTCAAGAAAAATCCTATTCTGTAGAATAAAAATGAATTTTACTGATTCTAAGGAAGAAAAAAAAACGACTTTTTTTAGAAACATTTTTTATCAAGTTATTAAAACAGACATACAAAAAACAAGGAAAAAAGCGAAAAAATACATTTGGCTTCAACGCATTTTGCATGTTATTCATTTAAATATCTCATTGTTGAATTTATATTTCTCAACTATTAGAGATATTGTCTGGGGGGATGTTTATTTTGAGAATATATCTCTGCACACCTTCAGCTTCCACGTATAATGTCAACAATTATGCTCCCTATATTTCAACGAATCCCAATAATCTGGAGAGATTAAAAATAATCATAATTATCATTTTAAGATGAGATCCTCCTTCTTATGAACTTAAAAATAAAATGAACACAGCATTTTATTATAGTTAAATCTAATATAATAATTTTCGTATAACCAATGACTGTTCGTGCCTATATACTCCTTATAACATATAAAAAAATTAAATGCATGCACTGATTTATTCAAACTCATTTGTGCTGGAGAATTATTACTTTTGCATGCCCAGATTGAGGTTTGAAGCGAATTTTAGCATAAAAATATAACTTCATTCTAACAAACAATTTTGATATAATATATGTATATATATATATATATATATATATATATATATATATATATATATATATATATATATATATATATATATATATACAGTCCCTGGCCAAATTATTAGACGCACTGTATTTTTTTTAGTAATTTTATGTTTCTTAAGAGTTTTTTATGCAATAATGGTATATTTAAACTACAATATTATTGATTTTTATTTAAAAGAATTGTTGTAGACTACATATTTGTATTTATTTTTAACATATGGCAACACTGTGTTGACAAAGTGATACATGAACGTAAACAAGTACAAACCTGTATCAGTCGCGATCGGAATCGAGTCAGGTACGGACGTGTTTCTGTGGCTTTATGGACTGTGATTGTTTGTTTAACAGTTTTTATACTACTCAGTTATTAGTTTATTTTGTATGCAGTGTTTTAAAAAAGTAATTGGACTATTTTCATTATGGGTAGAAAAGGCGATCTTTCACCACGTAAAAAAGCTGAAGTGAAGGCCCTTGTGATTGCGAAAACATTTACAAACCGAGAAATATCACGAAGATTGGAGGTTTCTGAAGCTAGTGTACGACGCATAAAAAAGAAAATTGAGTCAGGGAAGGAATTAAGCCCGAAAAGAAAGAAAAGATGCGGTAGAAAACCAATTTTCACTCCACGGTCAGAGAGATGTTTGAAGAAAATTTGTGTAGAAAACAGATTTGCTACCACAAAGGTAATAAAATCACAACTCCAGGATGCTAGCGTAAATGCTTCTGAGCGCAATGTTCGAAGAAAATTGAAAGAATTAGATTTTAAGGCCTGCCGCCCCGCTAGGAAGCCCAAGTTAACAGCTGCAATGAAAGCAAAGCGCCTGAAGTGGGTCAAACAATGGCAAGATAAAGATGTGGACTTCTGGAGATCGGTAAGATACAGCAATTTAATCAATAATTGATACATTATTATCATTTTCAGTTAAATAAAGCAAATAAACATGGAAGTTTATATATTTTTCCTATTTTTGACAGGTCTGCTTCAGTGACGAAAGCACATTCGAAATTTTGCAGAATAAAGCTCAGTATGTGCGTCGTCGTCATGGAGAAAAGTTTCATCCTGATTGTGTCGTCCCGACGGTTAAACATCCCACCAAAGTGATGATTTGGTCAGTCATCAGCGGCAAGGGCACTGGACGTCTGTACGTCGTCAAAGGAATAATGAGGCAAGATCAGTACAAAGAAGTATTACAAAATCGGTTGATTCCGCAGCTCAGAGAATGGTTTCCAAATGGGGAACCATTCACTTTCATGCAAGATGGAGCTCCCTGCCACACTGCTCGGTCTGTTAAAGCTTTTTTGGCAGAAAAAAATATCCCTCTGTTGGATTGGCCGAGTAATAGCCCCATTAAAAATGTGTGGGAGCTGATGAAAAGAGAAGTGGCTAAAGATGTGATTACCAACAAAACCCAGCTCCTAGAAAAGATTATTCATGTGTGGAATCATCATCCTCAAATGCAGGAGACAGTACAATCTTGCATTGATAGCATGCCGCGCAGAATTAAAGCTTTGATAGCGGCTAAAGGTGGCTCAACTAAATATTGACTTTTACTAACATTAATTTCACTTTTCTTTAAAACTTAATAAACTTATGCTTTTCTAAATTAATGCTGTTTTATTTATGTCAAATAAATAGGTAATTGATTGGATAATATAAAAATAAAAAACAAATCAATTTAAAATAATAAAACGGTACAATATCACTCGGTAATTAATATTTTACATGAAATCTTGCAGTGCGTCTAATAATTTGGCCAGGGACTATATATATATATATATATATATATATATATATATATATATATATATATATATATATATATATATATATAATTTATTACAACTAACTCCTTTGGAGAGACCACATATATTTTTACAAAGACTAACAGCACAACAAAAACCTCCTCTTGATATTTTTTTTGTAATTATTTTCAGTTAGAACGTCAAACGAGTCATTTACTTATTGGAAAATTTTTAATAATGAATTTCGGAGCACGTTATAAAAAGATTCTCCTTGAAATCCATATGTGAACACAACCTGCGACCACGCTGACAGCCATGTTGTTGGTATGCTAGGGGACGCATACGTGATAAAAAACAGGACCTAAAAATTTTCTAGAGCGACGCTATTGTATTTTATGTTTACTGTAACATTGTCTTCTTCACCGAGGCTAGCTTTTTTTTTGGTAACTGTCACGCCTGAGTTGTCCACTACTCTTGGACCTTCCGTACTTTTAATACAAAAAAAACTTACGAACACTCTTTGTCCAGAAAGTCGCTACATATATAGCCTGTCCCAAAATATATGATCCTGATTTTTGCCGTTTTAAGTGGGCAATATAAAATTTCTGACCTTTTGTTTATGATAGGTTGCAGAGATGGAATTTTATTCATTAATGCAAATAAATAAAATTATAAGTGTTTTTGGAGATGTTGATTTATAGATGCATGTAAAAACAAATGGATAAGAAGTACAAATATACAGTTTGAATGAATGGGGTTTACAAGAGGGGGCATATTGTATAAATAAAAAAAATATTTTAACTTAAGCCTAATTCGGTTTCACTATCACTGTCATCAGGGGTTTTATATTATTTACATAAATATATGAATCTTCAACTTTAACAACGTGTTGAATGGAATTCTTCCAGCTTTCACAAGGTATATCATTTATAACTTCACAAACATATTTCTTTTTCAAATCTTTCAAAACTTCCAAAAGATCACTTTTTTTAAAACTAAAGTCAAAATAAATGTCATTTTCTAACATATATTTCGGTATTTCCGATTTTGTGTTGGCTGCATTAGGAACCTTATTTAGTAGGCAATTATAGTAACTTGCATTGTCCATAACTAGGACACTCTGTTCGGGAACATTTGGCAAAAAGGAATTTTGAAACCAATTTTCAAAAAGTTCTGCAATCGTGTCTTTGTGATAGTCCAAACTAGAATATTTTATGCTTTTTGCAGATAATAGTAGACAATTTGAAACCCAGCCCTTTTCAGATCCAGCATGCATTTTGTACTGCTGTCAACCCACCTTTTTGCACAGTGTAAATGGGCATAGAACCATTTACATCAAGGTAAATTATTGGCTAATTCTCTGATCGATACTTTTTAATTTCTTGTAAATAAGTATGTCGCAAGATTCATAATCTTTGTGACTTCATCGTTACTTGCCTTTTGTTGATTTTTCGGAACGTGAATCCCATTCTTAAGAGAATTCTGTGGAGGATTGATCGGCTATAATGTATATTCGTCCCGTCCTTCATCAGTTTTAATTTTATTTTGTCTAGTGTCGGCACCAACTGCTCTTCATACATAGCATATATTTTTCTCCTGATGACGTCTTTTTCACAATCGTCTACATAATGCATTGAAAATCTTTCCGTTTTTTCTTGTTCCTGAGTGATGGTTTTCCTACAATACCCTTAATCGTAGAAATAGGGGTTTTTGTTAGTTTACTGGTTTCTTGCAAAGCACTTTGTTTATTCAAATTTCTTTTTACCAAACTGTCGTAAACATTTTTCACTATTTATATAGCGTCAAATGACAAATATTTTCTCTTGCGATAGCCACTATTGCAATTTTCCCACGGACGCCACATAATTAAAATAGAATTGTTACATTGTAAGTTGTAAGCAAAACTAAAAATAAACATAATAAAAAGTATTTGTCAAATCTTAGTGGGGACCTTTGGTCGTTAGGCCTATATTATCAAATACTTAAAGGGCTCGAAACCGGGTTGCCACGTAGTAAATATAGAGGTAAAAATAGATCCAATATGATTGCAGGTGTAAGTGAGGGCGGTATACAAAGCAGGTAAAATAAAAATACATTTATCGTAATCCCTGGCAACTATGCACAAAACTTTAATAGGGTCGTTTATTGCCCCATTGAAAAGCAAAAAGGCAGGATCTTACATCTTGGGATTTACTTTACAATAGTTATTCTTTAGATTTCTTCCTTGATTCACCCAGAAAGGAAATATTCTAATTTCTGTACCGTGGAAAATCTACCTGACTTATTAGCACTCCTTCTTAGGTTGGGTCAAATTTTCAATTCACTTTCATAAGATATTTAATATGAGAACTCCGATTTCATAATAATGAGAATAGGAGGTATTTGCATAATAATAAGAATTCGAGTCATTTGACACAGTTCCGCCGGTTGCTAGTAATTGTTTTACTAAGGTGTTGAATTTAGAGTAACATAATAACGTGTTTCCTGTACGGTATTATTTATGGTCACTGCATATTCATTTAGTTGGTTGTTGTTATTCTATACTCTTTATTATATAAATATATTATTAATTAGTGTAATTAATAATATCTACAGTTTAAGTTACTGTTATAATACCCTAAAATAATTTAAATAATCAGTCTTTATTTATTCTAATTTTAAAACTAATATTACAGTCGGTCAAGGAAGGACGTATCGCCTATAACTTGTAGTCGGTAAAAGTAAATCCTTTTTTTTGAAATTATGGTCGGCACTCCTGTAAACAATGCTTTGTGGAAAGAGATTCATTTCTAACCTTGTTTTTTTAAGTATTTTTTTATGCTGAATCCACAAAATCATAAAAAAGACATCCGCCGTGACGTTTTCTTCGGAAAATACATTTAAAGCTGCCAGAAAACTATTTAATTGGAAAAAATAAATTTTAATAAATAAAATGTAAAACTGTATAATCATTAAAATTATGGAATAAAACTACTATTTCGGACATCTTTAAATGTTCTGAATCTACATTTATCATAAAAACTTAAGTGTTCATGTGTAACAAGAAACATGCATATACCACCTTTAAAGCTGAACACTACTGTAGAGGTCAAAAAAAAGTGAACTTTGAGTTTTTTTACGAAGAACTATACAAGATATCGACTTGCACTTAAAACTTTTTTGTTATACCAATATCAAAGAACATATATGATTTTTTCGGAATGTTTTTAATACAAAATGGCGGCTGGAGCCCTCGGTGAACAGAAACCTCTTTTTTGGAAAGATTTCTCACAATGGATGTACCTAGAATGAAATAACCGGTCAAGTGCAAGTTGAACTTGCACAATTAGTGTTCCGTACGTTGATTGTTTTTGAAATAAAAAGTTTTGTTAGGGTGGTATAAAATGATCAGTGACTTCACAAAACACACCCCAAATGAGTTTTCAACAAAGTTTGTTTCCAATCTTTACTGAAAACTGGTGACCTTGAAATATTGTTTTTTTTCTATACCAGATAAATTATTAAAGGTAATGATAATTTTCGTTCAATCTATACCCCGTGGAGAATATTCCAGAATTTTTTCAAATTTTTTGATCAGTACTTTTCGAGATAAGGTAGGGGACAGCGATTTTTCACGATTTTTTCAAAGTAATACGAAGAAAAGTGTGCGCAAGTATTACATTATATATATATATATTTTTTACTCGTGTTTTCACAAGCTTTCATTTGATACCACACTCGATGACCTAGTAAAAAAAAATTTTTTTTCACTTCCGATTTCACCCCTCAAAACGAATCCCTTAAGTCAAAATTTATGTTACGGTGATATAAAATGATCAGTGACTTCACAAAACACACCCCAAATAAGTTTTCAACAAAGTTTATTCCAATCTTTACTGAAAATTGATGACCTTGAAATTTCTGTTTTTTTTATATAACAGATAAATTATTACAGGTAATGCACTCGTGATAATTTTCGTTCAATCTACACTCCGTGGAGAATATTCCAGAATTTTTTCAAATTTTTTTGATAAGTACTTTTCGAGATAAGGAGGGTGGACAGCGATTTTTCGCGATTTTTTAAAAAATAATACAAAGAGAAGTGAGCGCAAGTATTACATTATATATATATTTTTTTACTCGTGTTTTCACAAGCTTTCATTTGACACCACACTCGATTACCTAGTAAAAATTTTTTTTTTTTCATTTCCGATTTCACCCCCCAAAACTAACCCCTTAAGTCAAAATTTAATTTTCAAAACTACATGGCTCTGATGAGGCCATCAATTCCTATATTGCTACCAAATTTCAACTTTCTATGACAAGTAGTTTCGGAGAAAATCGGGTGTGACAGACGGACAGACGGACAGACAGACGGACAGACACCGAAGTGATCTTATAAGTGTTCCGTACGGAACACTAAAAACAAAAATATTCTTGTTTTATAAATGAAAATCTAGGGGATGATATAGGGAAATAAAAAAATATTGATTTTTGTTAATTTGGCAGGCAAATGAACAAAACAAAAAAAATTGAAGTAAATTGTTAATAAGAACGCTCTCACCAATTACACTGCGTTACAAATTTAAAAAAAAATTAAGTACCCACTTAAATTTGTCCTGTTTATTTATTCATACACACGATTTATTAAGAATACATAAGTACTTTTTGTCTATCACGTACTGTTTTTTAGGTACGATAGTTAACAATTTTAAGTAAAATAATTAAGGAGTAAAGTACAGTGTACACGTAGCTTCATTAAATTTTACAATAATTCGAATAAAACTGCTAAAAAAACTTATTATTAATACATTTGGACACAACTAAATATAAAATATATGGTAAAAAGTTTATATTGTATATTAAAAGTTAAAAATATTTAACTTTTTCTCTTATGTTGGGAAATATCTTCTCGTTTTAAAAGCCAGCAGTAATCTCCGAACATAGCTACGTCCCAACGACCTTGAAACCGTTCCTCAAGCCTTTTCACATCCTGATGAAATCGTTCCCCTTGTTCATCACTCACTGCTCCAAGATTTGATGGAAAAAAAGAGAAATGGGAATGGAGGAAATGAATTTTTAATGACATTCGGCAACCCATCTTTTTGTATGCTCTTAACAAATCGTTCACTAAGAGTTCTGCATTCTCGGCTCTATGGTTTCCTAAAAAACCTTTTATCACGGCTTTTAATGATGTCCATGCACATAGTTCTTCGTCATTTAGTATTTAATCAAATTTGTTGTTTTTCATTAATAATCTTGGAAAAATAGATTTTAAATATAAAAATCCTTCGTCATTTTTATCCATCGCTTGCACAAAATTCTTCATTAAGCCAAGTTTTATGTGTAGAGGAGGTAAAATGACGTCTTCGGGGTGGATTAAAGGCAAGTATTTTACATTTGTCTTCCCACACACAAATTCCGTTCGTTTTGGCCAGTCTTTGATCAAATAGTGCTTATCAGTAGCTCTACTGTCCCACATGCAAAGAAAGCAGCAGTACTTAGTAAATCCACCTTGCAAACTAAGTAACATAGCTATTACTTTGAGGTCAGCGCACACTTTCCACTTAAAATTTTTGTATTTAATTAAATCCAATATTGATTTCATATTTTCGAATGTCTCTTTTAAAACAGTTGAATAAGCCATTGGTATTGACGGATATTTATTACCATTATGAAGTAAAACTGCCTTCAGACTTGTTTTCGAACCATCAATAAAAAGACGCCATTCATTTGTATCATAGGGAATTTCTAACTCACCCATCAAAGATACAATGTCATTACAAAAACATATATTTTCTGAACTGTCAAAAGTTGCCATTTCTTTACTTCGTTTTCGTTGTACAGATATTTTTGTATCTGATGCCAACAAGTGCCATTCCTGTAGTCTTGATCCAAGTAATTTGGCTTGTCTAACGGACAAATTCAAGTCCCATATCAAATCATTTAATTCCCGTTGTTGAATTAAATGCGGTTGGCATAGATCACTTGAAGAGGTAAAAAGTCTGGAACTTGGTTGTCATCTTCCATGTCTTGTCCATCGTTATTTCCATCGCTTGGTATATCTAACTCATCAGTTTGACTTTTCTTAGGAGGCAAAGGAGGAGTCATGTCTTCACTACATGGTATTGGTTTTGCTACAGAATTCACAGAAGGGTACTCGATATTATACCTAATTTTCTTTGAAAATCCTTGTACATCAGTCATGCAGAAGTAGCAATCGTTAAAATGATTACTAGGTTCGCGCCACACAGTCGGTACTACAAATGGCATAGGTGTTTTGTTTCTGTTCAACCACGACAGGAGAGTAGCATAACATGATACACAAAACAGTTGCGGAACCCAGGGTTTATCTTGATGTACAGTACGTCCAAAATATAGAAAATACGCAGTACATACTTTTTCAGATATTTTTTTTCCTTGAGACTTGAGAATATACTGTCCACACACGTAACAAAACTTGTTTGGTGAAGTTTTGCACTGACGGCGACTACTTTTTTCAGTATTCATCTTTAAAACTGTATTATTACACTCTTAATCAGGTAATCTCAAAGAAACTAACAAGAAATGAACATGTCCTCTCAATAGATTATCTAGCGATTACATTTATTAATATGAACAATATGAGGGTAGGTTAAGAAAAGGTTATCGGTATGTACCTTAAAAACAAGACGTGATAGAAATAAAAGACATCCACTGCTTACATACTATAACTAATAGGAAACTATAATAGCAATCAGTTTTTTCGGGTACCAAAATCATGTCACGCAGTGTTATGAATATTCCACCTTCAAAAACAACGGCGCTATTAGCAATTTTTTACAAAACTGAAAACTAGATTTAAAAAAAAAAAAAAATTGAAATATTAGAAAAACTACTAGTTTTAGGTATATAACATTATTAATAAAAGTTATAAAATTGTACGCAGAATTTAAAAATAAATTAGAAAATAGGATGTTCCATTTAAAAAACATATGTTATATCAGCCACACTTTTCTGAAGCACCCTATATACTCAAAAATAATTTTAAAACTGTGCCCCTTAACAGTCCCTGAAACTATTGTATTTAACATTTTTTCGTCATTCTCGAAACAAATGAGATAATGAACTTTACTCTATCATTGACTCACCCTGTACAATATACAGCGATTCAAGTCCAATGTGAATCGCATTTTTTCTGCATAGGCGTCGCTCCTGTAGCACTTTAGAGTTTTTCCTGAAGCACGTGTGCTATGTCCATAAACGAAAGTGGAGGCGCTCGTGTGCAAATGGCTCCTGACACAAACTTCTTCATTTTACGATGACAGCAATAAAATACTACCGATAAGTTGAGAAAAGTGAATTTCCATAAGAAGAGATTATGTAAAAAATAAGATGTACTTGGTTAGTTTCGATAACCAAATAAAAAAATTATAAAAAAGTCTCGTTTACATTTAATTTCCCTTAGTGAAGGCAAATGCTGTACAATTTTCATGATTTTTGAAAACTTTTGGGTACAGCTTGGAAATCAATTTAACTACTTTGAAATAGTACCAACATAATGTAAAGGAGTTTTCTCGGCCTAATTTTGATCGCAAAGGTCACTTTTCTTCTATTTTAGTGCATTTTTTTTTACAATTTAACACTTTCGGCTCACTAATTCTTAAATACCTCAGTTTCTGTTCGTTATTATGACCTCTTAAAGCTGTGTACAAAATTTTTAGTCGATTGATTGAGAACTCCTTGAGTTATGTTTCCGGTAAGGTAAAAAACTCGGTCTTAGTGAGTCGCAGTAGGTACACTTGTCGCGCGCAGCAGGCGGTCTGGTTCTACGTCCAAAAAAACGGGTAACCGATTTTTTCCTGCTATAAACTTTTTTTCCCACATTCGAGACAACATAAAAAAACGTTTAACCAGGAAAAAAATCGATTTTTTGAAAATTTTACAGTGGTGTACGTAGCAAAATGCTGTTTAAAATAAATTTGGGCAACAGCTAAATTAAAAAAATTGTTTTTAATTTTTATGAATATTGAACAAAACCCTCACTCACTCGCTTGCTCAGTCACGCACTCACTCACTCACACATTCACTCATTCACATACCCCCATACTCACTCACTCACTCGCTCGCTCGCTTGCTCACTCACTCACTCACTTACTCACTCGCTCGCTCACTCACTCATTACCTCACTCACCCACTCACATTCCCCCATATTCACTCAATCAATCTATCCACAAAACTGACTTCTAAAACTGTAAATAGACTGCATTTTGCAACCTTTTGTTCCTAAATAGTCCTCATGTCCTGGTATCGAATTCGAATTTGAAACGTAAAAAACTACTAGAAATGATAGTTTTGTTCGAAAAAAAAATTCTTGTTCAGCTAGTGCATTTATTTACTTAAAAAAGCATTTTACCAACCATATAGCACCCTTATAAGTGTTAAAAGCTAGTTTTTTGTTGAAACGGAACATAAAACTTTATTTTTTTGATGTCAAGTCAGGATTAAGAACTTCAAAAAATACTGGAACTAATAGTTTTGTTCAATATTAATAAAAATGAAAAACAATTTTTAGTGTTCCGTACGGAACACTTATAAGATGACTTCGGTGTCTGTCTGTCTGTCTGTCTGCCTGCCTGCCTGTCTGCCTGCCTGTCTTTTCACACCCGATTTTCTCCGAAACTATTTTTCATAGAAAGTTGAAATTTGGTAATAATATAGGAATTGATGGCCTCATCAGAGCCATGTAGTTTTGAGAGTTAAATTTTTTACCTAAGGGGTTAGTTTTGGGGAGTGAAATCGGAAGTGAAAAAAAAATTTTAATAGGTCATCGAGTGTGGTGTCAAATGAAAGCTTGTGAAAACACGAGAAAAAAAAAAAAAAAAAAATATATATATATATATATATATATATATATATATATATATATATATATATATATATATATATATATATATATACTTAAGAATTTTCTTGAACCATCAATTTATATTTATTTTCAATTCTTGGGCTTTGGGTTCGTTTTATGAATATTTGGTATTTAAATTAAACTTAAATTGACGTTTCGCCCTTTGGTTTAGAGCATTTTCATTTTTTTTCTTTAATTCTACAAATTATACAAAATATAAAATATAAAACTATAACAATAATTTACATTTAGGTACACTAGTACAATACAAATTATTTAACACACACAACCATAAACTATTTACATAAATTCTTAGTTCTATCTTTAAAAATTAAAATCACATGGGACCTACCTTGAATCTCACATATTTTATTTACTACTGACAAGTCGTAGTGGCATTCTTATCGAATGTAGATTTTATTTTGTATTTATTGATCCGCAATTTTTTTTTTTTTTTTTTTTGTTTGTTTTTTGAATATTAAGCAGGTAGTCTTTTTGTTAATATATTAAGGATGAGTATACACTTTAAAATATTACCTTATTAAATTTGTATAAATATGGCTAATTCCTTTTATATCACTTTTATCATTCACTGTAAATTTCTCATTTTTTTTAATTTCGATCATTTCTTTTATTGCAAGTTTTCCAATATTAATGTCCCTGTTTTTAAAATCTTTGTTTCATTAAAGTTGAAGTCATGTCCAAGTTCCGTTGTGTGTTTATGAAGTGCCGTTGTTGCATTTTTTTGTATACTTGTGTCCATTGAGTCTGTTTTTTAATAATTGGGTCGTCATACCAATATAATGCATTGGGCAATCTGCACAAGGTACCGAATAAACTACGTTGGATTGGTTCATGGTTGGTACCTGGCTTTTCAAGTTTGTAAATAGTGAGCTTAGTTTGTTCTGCGTTTTGTGACAAACAGTTATGTCATATTTTTTTAGAGTGCCCCCTAGTTTTTCTGATAAATCGCGTGTATAAGGTAGTGGGAGAAATTTGTTCTGATTTTGTTCTTTGGTTTCCTCTTTTTTGATTTTTTTTATTATAGAATTTGTAGGTTCTTGTTCTTATTGTTTGGTTGATGTCTTTTTCTCTAAATCCATTTTGTATTAACACTGATTTCATTTGATTCAGTGCTTTCGGTCTTAAATTTGGTGAGGTCAGCGCTATTGCTCGGTCTGTTAAACCGACAATAACACTTACCTTTTGTGCCTTTGTGTGATTAGAGTAGAAATTCAAATACCTGCCAGACCACGTTGGTTTAGTATACCATTTAGTGATTATTTTGTTATGTTTTCTAATTAAAGTTGTATCCAGGAAATGTATTTCATTGTTATTTTCGATTTCTGAAGTAAATTGCAATTTTTGATGGAAACTGTTAAAATCATGCAGGACTTTATCAGTGTTATCTGTTTTAACTGCCAATAAACAATCATCCACAAATCTTTTGAAAAATAGTATGTTGTATTCTAAATTATTTATAACACTTTCTTCTAAATGCTCCATAACCAATTGAGCTATTACTGAGGATATAGGAGAGCCCATGGCACACCCTTCTATTTGTTGATAGAATTTGTCTTGATATTGGAAATAATTAGTATTTAAAGTAAGGTTAACTGCTTCAATAAAGTTTTCTTTTGTTATTGTTGTGTGTTCTGTTAATAGATCCCATTTTTTGTTTATGGCAGTCTGTACAAGTTCTTTAGGTATATTTGTGTATAATGACACAACATCTAGTGAAAGAAGTTTATAGTTTTGTGGTATGTTTATCGTGTCAATGAATTCTTTAAATGTGAATGAATCTTTGATAAAAAAGTTATTTTTACCTGTAATATTAGATATACATTTGGCTAGGTATTTTGAAAGGTTATAAAGAGGTGATTTTAAACATGATACGATTGGCCTTAGCGGTATGTTTTGTTTATGCAATTTGGGTAAACCATAAATTTTAGGTGACACTGCGTTGTTTATAATTAACCTTTTGGCTTCTTCATTACTTATTTCTTTCTTATTTAATAGTTTTTTTATAAAGGCGTTGTTTTTCTTTTGGAAAACGTTCGTGGGGTCACTGTTAAGTTTCTTATATATATAAACTTGCAATAAAAGAAATGATCGAAATTAAAAAAAATGAGAAATTTACAGTGAATGATAAAAGTGATATAAAAGGAATTAGCCATATTTATACAAATTTAATAAGGTAATATTTTAAAGTGTATACTCATCCTTAATATATTAACAAAAAGACTACCTGCTTAATATTCAAAAAACAAACAAAAAAAAAAAAAAAATTGCGGATCAATAATACAAAATAAAATCTACATTCGATAAGAATGCCACTACGACTTGTCAGTAGTAAATAAAATATGTGAGATTCAAGGTAGGTCCCATGTGATTTTAATTTTTAAAGATAGAACTAAGAATTTATGTAAATAGTTTATGGTTGTGTGTGTTAAATAATTTGTATTGTACTAGTGTACCTAAATGTAAATTATTGTTATAGTTTTATATTTTATATTTGTATAATTTGTAGAATTAAAGAAAAAAAATGAAAATGCTCTAAACCAAAGGGCGAAACGTCAATTTAAGTTTAATTTAAATACCAAAATATTCATAAAACGAACCCAAAGCCCAAGAATTAAAAAAAAATATATATATATATATATATATATATATATATATATATATATATATATATATATATATATACATATATATATATATATATATATATATATATATATATATATATATATATATATATATATTGTAATACTTGCGCGCACTTTTCTTTGTATTATTTGTAAAAAATCGCAAAAAATCGCTTATCTCGAAAAGTACTTATCAAAAAATTTTGAAAAAATTCTGGAATATTCTCCACGGGGAGTAGATTGAACGAAAATTATCACGAGTGCATTACCTTTAATAATTTATCTGGTATATATAAAAAAAAATTCAAGGTCATCAGATTTCAGTAAAGATTGGAAACAAACTTTGTTGAAAACTCATTTGGGGTGTGTTTTGTGAAGTCACTGATCATTTTATTCCTCAGTAACAAAATTTTTTATTTTAAAAGCAACGTACGGAACACTAATTGCGCAAGTTCAACTTGCACTTGACCGGTTATTTAATTTAACGGTTGCGCATATTTATTTTAAACAGCATTTTGCTACGTAGCTTGGTTAAAGGTGATATAGCGTGGTTTTTGTTAAACATGAACACTAAAACCTAATATTTTTAAGTTTTTATGATAAACGTAGATTCAGAACTTTTCAAGATGTCCGAATTAACAGATTTATTCCATAATTTTAATAATTATACAGTTTTACATTATTTATTAAAATGTACTTTTTTCAATTTAACAGATTTTTGGCAACTTTAAATGTGATATCTTTTTTTATGAGTTTTTTGGATTCAGCATAAAAAAATACTTAAGAAAACACGTGTCTCACTCAAAAGACAGAGAATTTTTTTATTTTGTTTACCTGTGTTATCTAACATGACTGCTGCATACATTCCACGCATCGAGGCTGTGTTCCTATGCATATATCCAAAAGGTCCAAAAATGATGTCTACAAGGACTGCTAACTATATGGGTATTCGTTAGGAAGTGGGTCCCAGTTGAAGAATGTTGGTGATCTACCAGAACCTGGTTCGAGAGGAAAAAAAATATCGGACAATGACGAAAAAATGCGCGTAAATACTTTCATTTAGACATAGCGTATGAAGAGAATCGCACTCATCTCCGGTCTAACGATTTAAAGTGGCAGAGAACAATCAAAAAACGATTGCTGATCGAAAAACACAGGGAGAGATTAGTCGCGTGGGCAGAGGAATACATAGGTCCAGAGCGTAGCAATGTAATTTTTTGCGATAAAGCATCATTTTCAAATTGTGTTATCACCACACGAGCCTGGTCAATTTCCACTAATCAGTTGGTTCAACTCACCGTGAAACACCCTGTGAAGATCCATGTTTAGGGATGTCTTTCGAAAAAGCTTTTAGGAGACTCTTCAGCTCACATACAATTTGAAAGCTGAAAAAATACTCCAGATTTACAAGAAGAAATATTGAAAATGGGAGGAAATGAACTTTTTGAAGCTATACGGATATTACTCAACAAATGTATTGAAGAACAAAGAATACCTGTACATCGGCAAAACAGTGAGGTCATACTTTTAATTAAGAAAGGCGATCACGAAAACCTTGCGAACTATCGCCTCATCAGCTTGTTATTGCATTGGCACAAGCTTCTTACTAGAATTGTGACAAACCATCTAAAAAATAAGTTCGATGACTACCCACCAGTCGAACAGGCGGACTTTCGCAAGGAATTTAGAACAACAGTTCATATCTAGACGCACCGCCTTTTAATAGAAAAGGTGACCGAATATAATATTAAGCTGCACCTAGTTTTCATTGATTATAAGAAGGCTTTCGACTCCCTGGAACATTGAGCAATTATGCAGTCCTTAACTCATGCCAGAATAGACTCAAGATATATTGAACTCCTAAAATTCATATATGAAAATGCGACATTAACGCTTAAATTAGATAAAGATGGAAATAGACACAGAACCCATAAAGATCGAGAAATTATTTACCCTGGTCTTGAAGGATGTATTTAAAAGCCTTGAGTGGGAAGAGAAGGGAATTAAAATCGATGGCATATATTTAAATCACTTGCGATTCACAAGTGATGTAGTACTGATTAGCGAAGGTCTAGAAGAATCCAAAATCATAATAGAACAACTTAATCAGGCTTTACAGAAAGTTGGATTCGAAATGAAGATGAAGAAAACAAAACTTCTAAGTCCACAAAACACAAAAATTAAGATCGGCACAGAAGAGATCGAGAGGGTGGAAGAGTATATATACTTGGAACATAATATTAGATGGGATAAGGACAATCAAACAGCGGAAATACCAAGGCGAATTGGTCTCAGCTAGACTGCATTTCCAAAATTGAAATTCATTCTCTAATGGAGAAACAGATGATAGGTTTTTACGAGAACAAATTAAAAGCAAGGATATCAGACGATGGATTGATGAATGGATGTTATGGGGATTGGGTGCATCGACTACTAAGGTCATTTAACACCCAGTAATGGAAAGGTTATGGATGAAATTGTTGTTTTTGCTTATATTAAGTGGTGGTATTCATTCTCTTTTAAGTATTCCTCGATTTGATTTATATGAGATTGAATTTGATCAGGACTTTGACAGGAAGATTTGCTTCATGTTCAGAAGTAAGTAATGCTTTCCTCTGGATTGAGTAGAGTGAGGGGATTCAAATATATATTTTACTGTAAGAGTAGACTGGCAAATCGAACAGATGGGAGCTTCATCGTTTTTTAGTAAGTAAGAGTGAGTTAGAAATGTGTGACCTGTAGCTAGTCGTCTCCAAATAGTGTTTTATCTTCTTGAGAGAGATTGAGTGTGGAAAAGGGGATAGACCATAGGTTTAAGGTCCCAGGGTTTGTTGGATGATTCCTCCAAATCCCACTGTAGTTGAAAAAGATCCCTATATATGAGTTTGATGCGATTGAAGTAATCGTTTGGGTGGTTATCTTCTCTTATTAGTGTGCCTTGATGCACTGCCTTTTTTGCATATAAATCTGCTTTGTCGTTGCCCACTATCCCAGTGTGTGAGGGAATCCAGAGAAAGACTACAGTGATGTTGCGGTGATTGGCTATATATAAGAGATCACTGATTTGATTTAAGTAAGCAAATTTAGTATTTCCATTCTTTAGGAATTCTAAAGCACTCATTGCGTCAGACACAATTAAGTATTTTTTGAATTTCCCTGCATTTATTGCATATCGTAAACTTTCTTTGATTGCAAATAGCTCCCTGGAAAAAATCGAAAAGTCAAATGGAAATTTGAATAATTTAATTCTGTAATTGTGAACAAAAGCAGCGCCCGTCCCTTGCTGGAATTTAGAACCATCAGTGAAGATGATTGAATAATCTGGGTTGTCAGACGAAGAATAAGAATTAGAGATATCAGTGGAAGAGTGACAAAAATAACGTGGCAATGGACGGGGCATGTGGCTAAAACAAATGATGGTAGATGGACAACAAAATTACTTAAATGGAGACCTTGAGAGAGCAGGCGGAAGATCAGCGAAAAAATGGACTAATGATATCAGGTTGACAGCATGCAGTAGATGGCTCCATCTTGCACAGGATAGAGACAATTGGACGAAACGTGAAGAGGCCTATCTCGTGCAGTGGAAAAGTAGTGGCTTATAAAGAAGCTTGCCAACAGTTGGTTTATCAATAAAAATAAGGATGGGAAAGGATAACGACCCTAGATATCGGAGTAAAACGTATAGCCAGTGCAAAGGGGAATCTGGAATCGTCACACTAGATTGGCCATCCCAGTTGCCCGATATTAACCCTATCGAGAACGTGTGATCATACATCAAGCAGAAACTTCGTAGTAAAAAGGTGTCTACACAATGAAGCAGCTATCACGGCAAATATGGGAAACTTGGAAACCTTTTCTCCAAGAATAGACGGAATATCTCGTATTCCCCGATGATGCCAGGCGATCATCAGGACGATTTACTTAATCACTAACATTCTGATGGCAGCCCTTTACTGTCAAATAATGTAAAAAACTTTTGAATAAATATTTAATGGACAATACGCGACACATTCTTACTTGACCGACTGTACATGACTACATTATGTTTACACATCAGTAACCATCAACGCAACTCTGGTTGAAGCACCACATCCCACTGTCTCCTGAAGGTAATCCAGGAAATTACTTTCAAGCACCCTCATGCTATTTCTTTTGAAGTCGGGCATTACATGAGTAGCCAAATGGCAGTCTGGAGAAGTATAAACTAACTCGCCTCCGCAAAATTGTCCTTCATTGGCATCCCATCTGAAAACTTCTGGTTTTCCCTCGTGTCTATAGAATATTATCGAGCCTCCATCA
>CM032455.1:167867491-167971053 GCA_019049505.1 Pachyrhynchus sulphureomaculatus | reverse complement strand
AAATTATGTAATTTTTTTATTCTCTAAAATATGAACGGAAACCGTATATAGAGGGAAACAGAACGTTTCATTTGTAAATATCCATGAAGCCCTTTCTCTGCTGAAATTTATTAATATCTCGTCGCTGATATTTAAGTTATTTTTTAATGTGTCAAATTCCTATTTAGTGTTTACGAGGAAAAAAATTATTTTAGCGATTTTTCCTCTTATGATTTTTATTTTGGAGAAACTTGCTCGTTAACGTTTTCTCATATATTCTTAGATCAGGATAGGCATTTATTTAGAGAATTACAAATTGTAGTTTTTATCAAAGTTACACAATAATTAATAAATAATAAGCAACAACAAAAAATAAGAAAATAAATTAAAAGCAAATAAGTGTACTATTTTATTAATAGCAGTGTGATTTTTTAAAACAGCTTAATTAATAAATAATGTAGAACAGTGGGTGGTACGAAATCAATTAAAAATTGATTATATCCTAAACATTTAGTTCATAAAGTTTATAAATTATTTGGATTGGCATAGATACATTTTAGAAACAAGGAACGGTGGATAAATAATGTAGACTGAGTTTAAATAACCGACCAAGTACAAGTCGGACTTACCCAATTAGTGTTCCGTATGTTGATTGCTTTTAAAATAAAAATTTTTGTTACGGAAGTATAAAATGATCAGTGACTTCACAAAACACACCCTAAATCAGTTTTCAACAAAGTTTTTTTCCGATATTTACAAACTGATGGCCTTGAAGTTTTTGTTTTTTTTTATATACCAGACTAGCCGTGCCCGCGGCTCCGCTCGCATGGACTTGATTCACTACTATCGTGCTGCGTATTCCTTATGTTACCTAACGTAAAAAAATCTGCCATTATTTTCCCTTATGTCCCATTATTTCTCCTTATCTCGCATTATCTCTACATAATTTCCATTATCTAAGCTTATCTCTGCTCCTCTCCTATTATTTCTCCTTATCTCTCATTATTTCTCCTTATCTCCCATTATCTCACCTTATCTCCCATTATCTAGGCTTATCTCGACTTATCTCGCAATATTTCTCCTTATCTCCGATTATCTCTCCTTATCTTCCATTATCTCACCATACTCCCATTACCTAGACTTATCTCTGCTTATCTCCCATTATTTCTCCCTATCTCCCATTATTTATAATTATCCATCCCTATCTCCCATTATCTAGGCTTATCTCGAATTATATAGAACATATCATATGTATAAATTTATAAAAACACGTAATCTCGCAATATTTTTCTTTATCTCCCATTATTTCTCCTTATCTTCCATTATATCACCTTATCTCCCATTATTTCTCCTTATCTCCCATTATCTCACCATAACTCACCATTACCTAGACTTATTTCTCCTTATCTCCCATTATTTATACCTATCTCCCATTATCTCATCTTATCTCCCATTATCTAGGCTTATATGGAATTATATAGAACATATCATATGTATAAATTTATAAAAAACACGTAAATCTGATAAGCTCTCAAGTGATAAGCGCACTAACAGACAGACAGACAGACAGGGAGACGTTGCATTTTATATATATTATATCCTTTGCAACATGATATTGTTCCATATTTAATGGTTTAGGCAGTATATTGCAAGAGAACGCGCTAACGGTAGCCTTTTTTTCGACTTGATTCACTATTTTCGTCACTGCTTATTCTTTATGTTACCTAACGCAATAAAATATATCCTATAACCTGGCCAGAGAATATATGTATGTTTTAAAAAAAAAGTACGTAACGCACTAACAGATAGACAGACAGACAGAGAGACGTTGCATTTTATATATATTATAGATAGATAAGCTTACCAGAGAACATATGTATATTTTTTAAAAAAAAAAAAAAACACGTAAATCGGATAGGTTGTTCTCCAGTGATAAGCGCACTAACGGACAGACAGATAGACAGACAGAGAGACGCTGCATTTTATATATATTATAGATATAGATTATTATTATTATATAACCTGGCCAAAGAATATATGTATGAATTTAAAAAAAGACACGTAAATTGGATAATTGATTCTCGCTTGATAAACGCACTAATGGACAGACAGTCAGACAGAGAGACATTGCATTTTATATATATTATAGATTATAGATTATAGATATTCTCTGTTACATAATATTGTTCCATATTTAATGGTTTAGGCTGTGTATAGCAAGGGAACGCGCTACCGGCAAACTTTTTTACCGACTTCATTTACTATTATCGTCTCTGCTCATTCCTTGTGCAACCTATCGTAATAAAATATAGCCTATAACCTGGCCAGAGAACATATCTATGTTTAAAAAAAAAGTACGTAAATCGGATAAGTGGTTCTCCAGTGATAAGCGCACTAACGGACAGACAGACAGACAGAGTGACGTTGCATTTTATATATACTATAGATAAATTATTAAAGGTGCATTTATGATAGTTTTCGTTCAATCTACACTCTGTACAGAATTTTTTAGACTTTGTTCCAAATTTTTTGATCAGTACTTTTCGAGGTAAGGGGAGGGGGGACAGTGAATTTTCGCAATTTTTTAAAAAATAATACAAGAAAAGTCTGCGCAAGTATTACATCTATAATATATATAAAATGCAACGTCTTTTTGTCTGTCTGTCTGTCCATTAGTGCGCTTTTCACCACTTATCCGATTTACCTACTTTTTTTTTAAAAACATACATATGGTCTCTGGCCAGGTTATAGGCTATATTTTATTACGATAGGTAGCATAAGGAATGAGGAGTGACGTAAAATATGGAACAATATTATGTAGCAGAGAATATCTATAATCTATAATCCATAATATATATAAAATACAATGTCTCTCTGTCTGTCTGTCTGTCTGTCCATTAGTGCGTTTATCACGTGAAAACCACTTATCCGATTTATGTGTCTTTTTTTTAAATTCATACATATACTCTTTGACCAGGTTATATAATAATAATAATAATCTATATCTATAATATATATAAAATGCAACGTCTCTCTGTCTGTCTGTCTGTATGTCCGTTAGTGCGCTTATCCCTCGAGATCTCCACTTATCCGATTTACGTGATTTTTTAAATTCATATATATGTTCTTTGACCAGGTTGATTTATATTTTATTACATCTATAATATATATAAAATGCAACGTATCTCTGTCTGTTTGTCCGTTTGTGCGTTTATCGCTGGAGAACCACTTATTCGATTTACGTGCTTTTTTTACATATGCTAAACCATTAAATATGTAACAATATCATGTAGCAAAGAATATCTATAATACATATAAAACGTCTCTCTGTCTGCCTGTCTTTCTGTCTGTCCGTTAGTGCACTTATCACTTGAGAACCACTTATCCGTTTTGTGTGTTTTTATAAATTTATACATATGTTCTATATAATTCGATATAAGCCTAGATAATGGGAGAAAGTTGAGATAATGAGATATAAGGAGAAATAATGGGAGGTAAGTCGAGATAAGCCTCGATAATGGGAGATAAGGTGAGATAATGGGAGATAAATATAAATAATGGGACATAAGGAGAAATAATGGGAGATAAGGAGTAATATTGGGAGATAAGTCGAGATAAGCCTAGATAATGGGAGATAAGGTGAGATAATGGGAGATAAGGAGAAATAATGGGAGATAAGGAGAAATAATGGAGATAAGCAGAGATAAGCCTAGATAATGGAAATTATGTAGAGTTAATGGGAGATAAGGACAAATATTGAGAGATAAGGGGAAATAATGGGAGATATTTTATTACGTTGGGTAACATAAGGAATAAGCACTGACGATAGTGGTGAATCAAGTCCACATGAGCGGAGCCGCGGGCCCGGCTAATTATATATATTTTTGAACTTGTGTTTTTTATAAGCTTTCATTTGACACCCCCCATTCGATGACCTGGTAAAAAATTTTTTTTTTGACTTCCGATTTCATCCCCCAAAACTAACCCTTAAATTTAGTATTAGTAGTAGTATTATTAAACAAATATTGTTTGATAAATGAAAAATATTATTAAATATAATGTATTAATTAATAAATAATGCAAATTATTCATTATTATGGATTTTTTTTAGTGATTAATTAAACTTTATACGACGTATTATTTACCGGGACTCACGGTTGACCTTGCATTATGCTATGCATGGCTGAGCGCTGCGCGCTCTCCGCGTTCTATCTCAAAAACGGTGAAGCGTATAAAAAAATGTTTTTTGTAGAGAATTTTATGCTCTACAATTTTTATAATAGATGCAAATATCATTGAAACTATAGGAAGCGAGATATTGCGAGAAACCGATTTTTGTGACATTTGACCTTGAATATCTTAAGACGCGGACACGAGATTTTATGAAACTTTTAAGACAACTTTTAGAATGCCAAAATAAAGGTTTATAGAAGTTTACAGCTTATTATCTATCATTCCGAGGTGAAATCCCTAATGTGACTGGACAAGGGTGTTAGCACATATGGTTGTTATGCACAAAAATAATTTTTTTCTAACTACATAGATAGATAACACCCTCGTACATAAAGATAGATAAAGGCGATAATAAATAGGTAATCGTGACTATACACGAGGAAAAAGAAAAGGAAATCAATCGTAAATTCGAGTATGTAATAATCGAAACTTTGTAATAGAAGTCTGAGCGCAACTGAGTTATCAGGGGTTGAGGTGTATTTCTTTTATTCATCTTTGATTAGAGAATGGTTACATAAAAGAAATAGAAAATGAAGTAAGTAATATAAACAAATTACATACATCTATTAGTACGTAAATTAATTTTGTAATTATAATTTTCCACCATTGTTTTCCAGTGACTCATGTCAACCCAAGGTATGCAAGAAAAAAAATACTTACAATCGCAAATTATAATAATTTATTTATTTAATAATGTTGTTATGAACTAATGTGAATTTTTATCATGTCTCAATGGTCTGCAACTTATTGTGGAAAATAAAGCAGTATAGATATAATATATAGGGTTTTCCCTCGATCATTTATTTCGACAATAAAATTACTTATGTACTTTTTAATTGACACTTAATATATTTTTGTAAAGATTTACAAATGGTCAAAACTTAATTTCTTAGAATCTATAGAAATTTGCAGATATACCAAGAACTCTAATATAAATTTTTTAAATAGTCAAGTAGACGTCGGAAATTCCGTCCTTTATCAACTTTTATAGCTCTTAATATACCTACATCCTTTCATTATATAAAAATGAATACAAAAAAATCTGTTTTAGTCTTAGTTATGCGTTTGAAAATGTAGTTATACTACAAAATCTCAATAACGCATTCGTAAATCTTTACAAAAATATATTTAGTGTTATTTAACAAAATAAATAAGTAATTTTATTGTTAAAATGTACTGCCACAAAGTAAGGGACCAAACAATCTATTCATTTATTTTTAGTTTATTGTCCGATGCAAAAAAGTTATTGTTTTTTTTTTAAAGGTTCAGCCTTCGGCTATTAATTGGAACCTCCACCCTCCTATAAATAAATAGCTTCGTCTTCAGTATTTTCTAAAAGAAACGCCATTGGTATCCACATGTTTCCTTGTCCTTGAACCTATACTTCTGATATTACCTATACACATACACACATATACATATATATATATATATATATATATATATATATATATATATATATATATATTATATATATATATATATATATATATATATATATACATATATACGAATATATATATATATATATATATATATATATATATATATATATATATATATATATATATATATATATATATGTATATATATATATAATATATATATATATATATATATATATATATATATATATATATATATACTCGTATATATGTATATATATATATATATATATATATATATATATATATATATATATATATATATTATATATGTCGGATTATCTGGAATCATGCTGAACTGTAAATAAAACTCTTTTCTTCTTTAATGCTCAGTATTTCGTGATCGTTTGATAATTTCTTCAGGAGTAACTACAATATTAAAAAACGGATTAAATAGATTAAACAACAATGGTAATTTACGTCATGGTATTAAAATATTGTAATATAAAACAAATATGAACAAACAAATAGATAAAAACAACGCTCAAAATGTGAGTTAGTCCTCGGAATTAAAACTCAACATCTCGATATTTCTACACAAACTAACAGTAAAGAGCTTCGGTGCATATGTACAGTCGTAAATTCCATATAAATGGAGAAAAAAAAAACCAGAAAGAAAAAAACTTTATTTACTTATTTTACATCACATTACATATTTTAATTATTAATGCCGTAATGTTAAATGATTAATAGGTATTAATCATGTTGCAGTAGATATTACTAAATTGATTAGTCTCCGATTATATGGCACATTTCCCTAAAAAGTCTCCCTTTATAGTTGTTGTCGTGAATTAAAATTTTACCTTTGTTATAGTCATAATTATGACCTGTTTTAAGTGACGTTGCACTACAGCACATGAATTCTTTCCCACTAAATCAACTATAAATCAGACACTAATCAACTTAGTAATATCTACTGAAACCCAACACAACCTTATTAATCATTTACCATCACGGCATTAATAATTAAAATGTGTCACCGTTTGGTATAAAATAAGTAAATAAAGTTTTTTCCATTCATTTGAAATTCAGGTCCGTACATATGCACCGAGGTTCTATACTCTCAATTTGTGTGTAAAAATCGAGATATTGAGTTTTAATTCCGAGGACTAACTCACATTTTCGTGTATTGTTTTATTTATTCATTTGTTCATTTTTGTCTGTTTTACATTTCAATATTTTTATACCTTGATGTAAATTATCATTGTTGTTTAATATATCTAATCTGTTTATTACTATTGTAGTTACTCCTGAGGAAGTTATCAAACGATAACGAAATATTGAGTATTAAAGAAGAAAATGTATTTATTTAGACTCCAGACCGATTCCCGATAATCGGACAAGCATATATATATATATATATATATATATATATATATATATATATATATATATATATATATATATATATATATATATATATATATGTATATATACATATATAAATATATATATATATATATATATATATATATATATATATATATATATATATATATATGTACACATATATTTAATTCCAAAAGTTCTCGGCCTGACTCAGATATGATATGACGTGTTATCCACTAGCTGGCGTGGTGTGCAGTTTCAGATACGTGTGTTTAATTATCTTTTTGTAGCAATCGTGTACACAAACAATCTTTTCTAAAAAATTCATAAAATTGAATTTAAAACGTGATCGGACATCCATTCAAGATGATAAACGCTCAGGACGCCTGAAAACCTCTACGACCGACAAGATTGTGGCAAAAATTCATAACAGCGTACCAAATATTCATCGACAGAAGGTACACGAGCTCGCTATCCATGACGTTTTACGCAATCTTTTGGGTCTGATAAAGATTTCCGTTCGATGGGTGCCGTGTTTCTTAATAATCAACCAACACCGCTTTCAAATGAATATATATATATATATATATATATGTGTAAAGGATGTCCCAGTATTCCGTGTACATAGAATTACTGTGGATTTCTGGGATGAAAATATGACCATTTAACTCAACTTACCTTAGTCCAAGTTCGTAATTTTTGAGATACAGGGTGTCAAAGTTATACTTTAATTTTAGTTTTTCTTAAGTAGCTTTCTTAATAATTATACTATTTGTACAAGATTCGGTAATAAGGGGTTTTCTTAGATCAGAAATCGAAATCAGGTCACAGTTTTGTTGTAAATTGTAGGGGGCGCCACATATTGCACTGTGTATACTTTTAATTTGTCATAACTTTTTTATACTACTCTGTATGATCTTTTTAATTAAATATTCGTATTTTCCGCCTTCTCCTGTCTAAAAAAGCTCTCTTGGCAAATTTTGCTCCGAGCAACAGTTTCTGAGATAATGAGATGTTTGTTTCCATTTTTTAATTCCGTTGTCAAATTCGCAAATGCGTTCCTTAACACATTTCTTCACATTATATAGTTACTTAGCAACGCTCAAAAATCATTCTGGCAATGATGTAAGGGACACCCTGTATATGCATATGTACATATATATATTTTTTATATTTTATATATATATATATATATATATATATAAAATATATATAAAATGCAACGTCTTTCTGTCTGTCTGTCTGTCTGTCTGTCTGTCTGTCTGTCTGTCTGTCTGTCCGTTAGTGCGCTTATCACTGGAGAACCACTTACCAGATTTACGTACTTTTTTTTTTGAAACATACATATGTTCTCTGGCCAGGTTATAGGCTATATTTTATTACGATAGGTAGCATAGGGAATGAGCAGTGGCGATAATAGTGAATGAAGTCGGAAAAAAGTTTGCCGTTAGCGCGTTCCCTTGCAGTACACAGCCTAAACCATTAAATTTGGAACAATATTATGTAGCAGAGAATATCTATAATCTATAATATATATAAAATGCAATGTCTCTCTGTCTGTCTGTCTGTCCATTAGTGCGTTTATCAGGCGAGAATCACTTATCCGATTTACGTGTCTTTTTTTAAATTCATATATATATTTTTTGGCCAGGTTATATAGTAATAATAATAATCTATATCTATAATATATGTAAAATGCAACGTCTCTCTGTCTGTCCGTTAGTGCGCTTATCCCTCGAGAACCACTTACGTGATTTTTTAAATTCATACATATGTTCTCTGAAGAGGTTATATAATATTAATAATAATCTATATAATATATATAAAAAACGCAACGTCTCTCTGTCTGTCTGTCCGTTAGTGTGCTTATCATTCGAGAACCACTCATCGGATTTACGTGATTTTTTTTTTAATTCTTAATTTAATATATGTAAAAAAAAATCTATAATATATATAAAACATAACATCTCTCTGCCTGTCTGTCTATCCATTACTGCGCTTAGCACTCAAGAACCACTTATCCGATTTACGTGTTTTTTTTTTATAAAAATACAAAGGGAATAAACAGAGACAAAATGCTAATATATAGGAAAAAAAGTTGGAAGTTTAGCAGTAAGCTTCGCAGAAAGACTGATTAGATGGGCGGAATACTTTAAAGAAACATTAAATGGAGATGAAAATGAGGGGTTGAATTAGAAATAGGAAGCAAAATTAACTGAAGGGCAGGATGCGACTAATAAACCCTGCAAAGAAGAAATAAGAGAAATACTCAGAACCCAAAAAAAATAAGGCCCCGGGTGGAAATTGTAGAACCGATAAAAGCTGGAGGAGTAGATCTGGAAAATGAAATATTCCGGTTGGTGCAAGAAATATGGGAAACAGAAAAGATGCCAGTGAGCTGGAGAGAGTCGCTCATTTGTCCAATATACAAAAAAGGAGAGAAAACTATATGTGCTAATTATAGACCAATAGCCTTACTGGATGTCGTGTACAAGATAGTAGTGTTGACTATCAAAAACAGACTAGCAGAGAAAGCCGAGTCTATTCTGGGAGAGTACCAGTGTGGATTCAGGAAAAATAGATCGGTTACAGACCAGATATTTTCGAATAAGCAAATCCAAGATAATAGCTTAGACCAAAATTTGGCACTACACTTGGTCTTTGTGGAGTTCAGAGAAGCATATGACTCTGTAAATCGAGAAGGACTCTACAAGATAATGGAAGAACTAAAAATTCCAAGTAAATTGATTCGCATGGTGAGAATGACCCTGAATGACACAGAAAATAGGGTGTTGGTTGAGGGCAAAGTATCAGACAAGTTTAAGGTGAAGAGAGGATTAAGACAGGGGGACCAGTGTCGACATGTCTATTTAATTTGGTACTAGAGAAGATAATCCGATATACCAACAAACCTGCCAATGCTTGGCCTATGCGGATGATATAGCACTGATTGCAAGAGCAAAAGAGAACCTCAAAAAAGCCATAAGTAGGATAAAAGAAAGGGGAAGGATGAGAGGACTAATGATAAGTGAGGAAAAAATAAAAAACATGGAAATTACAAAGAAGAAGGATATTAAAAACAACAAAAGTTTAGATATAATAAACAACTTAGGAAAAAGATATATGTTTGAAAAAGTAAACAAATTTAATTATCTGGGAGTAACAATAACATAGAGTGGACAAGAAAGGACGGAGATACAAGAAAGAATAGCGACAGGACAGAGATGTTTGGGGGCAATGAATCCAATATTGAAATTAAAGAATGTATCAAGAAAAGCAAAAGAAAGAATATATACGACAGTTGTCAGACCCACGGTGACATATAGATGCGAAACGTGGAAACTGAATACTAGAGAAAAGGAGATGTTGGAGGTGTGGGAAAGGAAAGCTTTGAGAAAAATCTACGGAGGAAGGAAAGAAGAGGGACTGTGGAGAAAAAGAACAAACTGCGAATTTAAATGCCTATATACGAAACCCCTTATAAGTCAAATCATAATAAGCCAGCGATTAGGTTGGTTGGGACATGTGGCAAGGATGAAGGAAGAAAGACAGGCAAAGCAAGCCCTAATAAGAGGAGTGGTTGGAAGAAGAGGCAAGGGTAGACCTCGATCTAGATGGATTCAGGCAGTAAAGCAAGATCCGGAGTTGATGGGAGTCCCGCACTGGGAAAAGCTAACAGGAGACAAAAAGAAGTGGAGACAAGTATGCAACCAAGCCATGGGCCTCTAAGGCCCCTTGAGCTATATAATATTATAAACATAACGAATAAGCAGTGACGATAAAGGTGAATCAACTTCACGCGAGCGGAGCCGCGGGCACGGCTAGTATATATATATATATATATATATATATATATATATATATATATATATATATATATATATATATATATATATATATTATATATATATATATATATATATATATATATATATATATATATATATATATATATATATATATATGTATATATATATATATATATATATATATATATGTATATATATATATATATATATATATATATATATATATATATATATATATATACGAGGCTGGTTTGAAAAGTCCGTGCAAAGTCCGAGAGATGGCACCAAAGGCGCGTATCGAGGTCATGTTTAGTTAGTAGCATCTCTTGAATGAACGCACACCAAGTTTCAGCCATATTGGTCTATTTCTTTGTGTTTGGCATTCGTGTGAATCAAGGAAGTCGAGTGATTTTCAAGAAATGGACGAAAAAAGAATTTCGTGTGGTGATTAAACATTACTTTATGAAAGGCAAAACGCCTCAGGTGACTAAAGAGAAGCTTGATAAACATTATGGTGACTCTGCACCTTCGATTAGAACAGTTTATAAGTGGTTTCAAAATTTTCGGACTGGCCATATGGGCACAAGTGACGCTGAACGTTCTGGACCGCCTGTGGAGGTTACGACTCCAGAAATCATTGATCGAATCCATAATATGGTGATGGATGACAGAAGAGTTAAGGTGCGTGAGATTGCTAGTGCTGTGGGCATCTCGACTGAACGGGTACATAATATTTTGCATAAATATTTGGACATGAGAAAGCTATCCGCAAGATGGGTGCCGCGATTGCTCACGCTTGACCAAAAATGGAATCGTGTGAAGTGTTGCAAGGATGGTTTGCAGCTGTTCCAGAAGAATCCGGAGGACTTTAAGCGTCGTTTCGTCACTGCACCAAAAAAGGCGAAGACCGTTCCTTCGGCCGGAAAGGTTATGGCGACTCTCTTTTGGGATTCGCAAGGGATAATCCTCATCGACTATCTGGAAAAGGGTAAAACTATTACAGGTGAATATTATTCATCGTTATTGGACCGTTTGAAAACCGAGCTGCAAGAAAAACGCCCACGATTGGCCCACAAGAAAGTCCTTTTCCATCACGACAACGCACCAGCACACACATCAGCAGCTGTGGTCGCAAAATTAATGGAAATAGGATTCCAACTCGTTTCACATCCCCCCTATTCTCCAGACTTGGCTCCCTCGGACTACTATTTGTTCCCCAATTTGAAGAAATGGCTGGCGGGACAAAGATTTTATTCAAACGAGGAGATGATTGCAGACACTAATGGATATTTTGCAGACTTGGACAAATCCTATTATTCGGAAGGGATCAACAAACTAGAACATCGTTGGACGAAGTGTATAAGCCTAAAAGGAGACTATGTCGAAAAATAAAAAGGTTTACCCCAAACACATAAGTAGTTTTTTTATTTTTGCACGGACTTTTCAAACCAGCCTCGTATATGTATGTATGTATGTATGTATATAATATATACTGTACAAATATTGTAGTATCATGATATTACAATAATTGTATCATTTGTCGTATGTTATGACACATCCTAGTACCTCGTGTGTTAATCAAAATTTATTCTTTAACTAACCTGAACCAAAACTTAAAACACATATTTTCCAATATTCGTTCAACTCTTTTTCTTTTAACATATATTTTTACTTCTGTTTATTTTTACAGTGCCACAATCTTTCTCAATGCTAAGTCTTGATACTTTACTCTATTTGCACCATTCTCTTGGCACTCCCGGCTCCATATAAGGAAAAGATCTTCCACGAAACCATTTTTTTCTAAAATTGACATCATCTCTAAGTGAAAGGCGGATATTCTAAATACAATATTTCACGTTTTTAAGTCCAACCCTACATTGTCTCGTTAATACTATCTTTTTTTATCTTAAAAAGCGAATTTCAAAATATTTACAAAAATACAACAATAAAACTGCCTGCATATTTTTACGTTAACAAATAAACATCGATATACTCGTATTATTAAGTAAGACAATTAGTTCAGCTACAAATGTATTTTATGTTCCGTTGTGGGTGTGGACAATCATGTTTGAAGTTGAACTTTTAGCATGTATTTTTCTTTATTACTGTTAATACAATAAGCAAAGAATTTGGCCTTAGAATATTTGCAATAAATAATTACAGATTTGGGTAAAGATTTTATTGGAATAACTAATTTATTTGTATAAATAATGGAAAAGGTTATCTGATTAATAATACTATAAAACACTACCTATAAATATGCCTACAGTATATAATCGTTACGTTGTGTTTTTACAATTAAAAAAATTTCAAAAAAAATTGATAAAATAATTTACCGAGTACTTTCCACACGAGCAGTTCTAAAATAAACAATAAATTTGAGTGTCACACTAGAGCAGTGATTCCCAAAGGGGTTCAGGTGGACCCCAGGGGTCCACGGGAGACTCGACGGGGGTATACGTTGGCGTGAAAAAAAATGGTGGTTCACAAGTTGTAAGTGGGGGTCCACGAAAATTTATCTGGTTTCGATAGTAAAGAACAAAAATGTTGGCTTGACTTTACCTATCAATGTAGGCAGATAATACACTACTCAAAAAAATCAAGGGAGCAAAAAAAAAATTCCAAATTTTTCGGTGATTTTTGACAGGCTATATTTCGGTGAAAAATGGTCGTATTGAGACTTTAAAAAAAAAAGCATTTTGAAGCTTTAAGATTCTAATTTTCAGATTTTTTGGCTAAAATTTTTTAGGAGCTACGGTTCTCATGCAATCCTAACAGATAGCGCGAAAAAATAATATTGCAAATATTTTTTGCTTTTTTTTTGGTCCACGGGCTTGAAAAAATTTTTTTCAGTTAGGCCGGCATATGGATCAGATAGCCTGTTTATTTAGCATTAATTTCCTTGTTTTAAAACCTCCCTTAATTTTTTTGAGTAGTGTATTTTAAGAAGGTCAGCGACTGTTACTTGCAAAAACTTGCATATTCGATATTCAGTACAACGCGCGTCGAGACTTGCAAAGCGCCGCCCGCCCGCCCGCCACGCAACCCGTTCAGACGTGCAAAGGGACGAAATACGACTTGTGCTGTGTTTGCAATCTTGCATGAACTTGTTTGATTCTTTACCAATATAAATACGAATGCCAAGGACAAACGTTACTCATTTGTTTCCGGAATTTTGAAAAGAAAAGTGTGAGTGAATCGATATCAGTGTTTGCCAGTGCCGGAAAAAGTAAGTACCTGCCTATTTGTTATTCATACTTTTATTTTATATTGTAATAATATTATATATTTGTTATTTTTGCGTATAGTAGGTACGTAATAAAAATTAAATACTGAACAGGGCCATTATTCGATACTTCTATAAAAGAACAGAAAGCCGAGAAAGATTGAACTTTTAGTACTTTTTATTATAAAATTATTTATTTACCCGACTGTGGTGATTCACTAAAGGAGAGATATATGATTGACCTGCATGTTTGTACATATTTCAGTGCCCTCGTAGTTGTTAATATTTTCATAAATTGTACGTGTCTTTATGTACCACTCGTAACGTACATAGTAATAAATAAATCATTAAAATCGCGGAGTTTTGATGTCAAAATATTCTTTAAAAATATTTTCTCTCGAATTTACAGAAATGTATCAATATATAATTAATCAAAAAATATTTTATATTAGATTAAAATAGGTTCAGCCATTTTGTGAAAACCTCTATATGGGTCTTAGTAGTTTATTGCTTTTAATAATTAAAATCAGTTTTACCGCCGGCATTTTGGTTTTTTCCTTGCAATAATTAATTAATCCTATTTTATTCTGTTAAAATAGCCATATCCTGTTAAAGTCGCCTTATGATTACTAAAACAAACATTTTTTTCTTTACAGGTAGGTAACTGATACGAAACATGGCTGAATCTAAGAAGAAATGTCGACAGTACAGTGTTGATTATTTGAAATTTGGTTTTCTTCCATCAAAGGCAGACAAACATTGCCCATATGCCTCTTTTATGCAACAAAGTTTTGAGCAATGACTCTATGAAACCATCGAAGCTCGAAGATCATCTAAGAAGGTGTCATCCTGATAAAATAGGTAAAGATTTAAAATATTTTCAAACATTGAAGGAAAAATATGAAAAGAGACCCACCGTGCACAGTATGTTCGCTTCAACGTCTCAAAGTAACGATGATGGCTTGCGGGCATCTTACAATATCTCATTGCTTATAGCGAAATCTGGAAAACCGCACACCATCGGAGAACAGTTAATTTTACCCGCTGTTGAAGAGGTTTTAAAAACTGTTCTGCACAAACCTCCATTTGACGTACTCAAAAGAATTCCTTTGAGTAACAACACTGTACAAAGACGTATCGATGAAATGAGCTCTGATATTGAAAGCTTCTTGTGTAATTATCTGCAAACAACTCATTTTTCTATTCAACTGGACGAATCAACTTTAACTGGTAATGAAGCATTATTATTGGCATATGTTCGATTTGTTATGGGCGAAGAAATCCATGAAGAGCTGCTATTCGCGAAAACTTTGGAGACGGACACTAAAGGCGAATCAATATTTAAGAGTGATTTTGTTAAGGAAAAATCGATTCCATTTACAAACATCATTTCGTTGGCAGCAAATGGAGCTCCTGCCATCTTCGGGCGATATCGTGGGTTTATAAGCCATCTTAAAAGAATTATACCAGGAGTAACTGCAATTCACTGTGTCATCCACCGACAACACCTGGTAGCGAAAAATTTGAGTGATAGATTGCACCAATCGCTTCAATTTGTGAATAAAGCAGTTAACAAAATAAGAATCAATGCGTTGAATACCCGTTTATGTGCACAATTGTGCGACGAAAATGATGAAGACTTCCAACGATTGCTCTTACATACTGAAGTACGCTGGTTGTCGAAAGGTGCATGTTTAACAAGACTTTACTCACTTTTTGAATCAGTTTTATAGTTTCTGGAAAGTAAAGATCCAGATTTAAAAGAAAACCTGATCAAATTGAAAGCAGACATCGCGTATTTGACAGATTTGTTCAAAAAATTTAATGGCATTAACTTACAATTACAAGGGGACAGCCTAAATTTAATAAAAACAAAGGGTGTAATTTCGGCTTTTCTTGGAAAATTGAAATTTATGAAGCAAAATATTAGTCGGCGCCGAATTCTCCCAATTTCCAAACTTGTCACAGGCAGAATGTCTTGATGAGGATATTCAGACATACGTTCAACATTTAAATGCCCTGCATGATGACTTCAAAAATATATTTGAAGATATTCTGACGATGGAAATACCACCATGGATCATAAATCCATTTGATGAAACGGAAGTGGCGAATGTGGTATTACAAGAGGAGCTACTCGAGCTTAGCACCAATGAGGAGCTGAAGGTGAAATTTAAAAAAGGCTATCAAACATTTTGGCTGCAGGCAGAAATACCCGAAAAATATCCTGGGCTGTGGGAAATTGCGAGAAAACTTTTGATAGCGTTTCCCTCGTCATACCTTGTCGAAAAAAGTTTTAATGTCGTTACAAACCTATTAACAAAAAAAAAAGGAACAGATTGAACATCACAGAACGGGGAGATTTGCGTTTTTTCTTACAAAACTGAAGCCAAATATTAATAATTTGCTGTCAATCCATCAAGTACATCCCTCCCATTAAAATTATGACTATTTTTTTTTAATTGTTGATTTGCATTGTTGAAGTTACGGTACGTTATTAATGTTTAATTTTAATTCTATTAAGTCTGTAATCATATTATTTTAATAAATAGAACACATGAAAATATGTTATTTTTCTTTTTATTTTTACCATTCCGAATTTAGGGTTGGAACTCAGCCACGACGCAAATTTCCATCGTTAGATCTAATCTTCACATTTTTTGACGAGTTTTCGGAATATGGTAGAAATGTAGCAGCAGGGAGTCCACCGAAACCAGTAAAATTTTGAAAATGGTCTACGAGAAAAAAAAGTTTGGGAACCTCTGCACTAGAGAATACAATCCATTTCATGGTGAAATATTATTAATAAAAAATCGTTCAAGTGCAAGTCGGACATGCGAAAATAGTGTTTCGTACGGTAATTGCTTTTATAATAAAATTAAATCCTTACCTAGGCTAAGTTAATTAGGTCCCTCACATGTATATATCTTAATATATATTTTCACGTCAATAATGTATAATAGTTATAGCACCTTAGCCATTATGATTCCATTAAATTCACTTACGAAACTGACAACAAAGGCCAACTGCCTTTTCTAGATATTTTAATTATTAACGATAATAATAGATTAGAATCTGAGATCTATAGGAAAGACGCAGTAACACATAGATATATTCCTAATAATTCATTTCATTGAAAACAACACCAATTAGCCGTATTACATTTTTTAGTTCACCATTTGGTCACTTTTCCTCTGAATAGAGTAAACTTCAATAATGAGAGGAATCGTATTAGAAAAATAACTAGAGTTAATGGTTATAACGATGACTTAGTAGACAAGTTAATAAATAGACATAAGTTCAGGTTAAGTATTCAGAATTCCACCTTTTTTACACGTGAAGAAAATAAGACCAAGTATGTCTCCATACCATATAATCCGAAATATAGCAGGGAACTCAATAAGGTATTTAATAAGGTAGGCCTCACCTTAGTCTATAAGTAATCAGACAATCTGAGGAATATCTTAGGAAATCCCAAAGATAAGATTCCTAATGGTCAGAAAACTGGAATTTATGAAATCAGTTGCAATGATTGTGACAAAAAGTATGTTGGGCAAACTAAATGTCAATTAAAATACGATTTTTAGAACATTTAGCACACTTAAAATACAGTAGAACAGAAAAGTCTAGCATTGCCGAACATGCCCTTGAAGCTGATCATACTGTAACATTAGATAATCTAAGATTAATAAAAAATGTATCTATAGGAGATTGTTGAACGCATACGAAAATAGGGAAATTATAAAATGTAAAAGTAGTTTAAATAAAGACAGAGGGCCTATTCCTTATACTCCCCTCTACTGGTTACTTGACCGGAACTGATGGCCTCGCCCATGCCATTAGTTCCGCCTGAGTAATTCAAGGGTTAGGCTAAGTATAAATAGGGTGGTTTGTAGTTTGGCTCGCTGGGGGCCAAACGTGAAGAATACGGTAGATGAGGAAGCAATTTGAACTTCAAATCATGCAATTTTGCCATCGTAACAATTGACTTGTGACACAGTGTATTGTCTTGATGAATGAGAACTTTTTTCTTGTTCATTTAGGGCGGTTTCTTTGCGATTTCTGTCTTTAAACGCACCAATAACTTTATATAATATTTGCTATTAATGGTTTTTCCCTTCTCAGCATAGTCGATGAAAATTATTCCATGCGCATCCCAAAATACAGAGGCAAAGCCTTCCCAACCCACTGTTGTGCCTTTGGTCGCTTCGGGCGACTTTCATCGGCTGCTGTCCACTCAGCTCACTGCCGATTTAATTCCGGTGTGGAGTGGTGGATCCATGTTTCATCCATTGTCACATATCGCATGAAAAAATCCTTTTTCTTGAACGTAAACAGGTCCAAACAGCGCTCAGAATCATCAACACGTTATTGTTTTTGGTCCACTGTGAGCAAACGGGGTACCCATTTCGAACAGAGCTTTTTCATGCCCTCATGTTCATGCAAAATATGACCAAAACGTTCTTTTGATATCTATAGGGCAGAGGTTCCCAAACTTTTTTTTCTCGTAGACCACTTTCAAAATTTCACCGGTTTCGGTGGACCCCCTGCTGCTACATTTCTACCATATTCCCAAAACTCGTCAAAAAATGTGAAGATTAGATCTATTTGGCTTCAGTTTTGTAAGGAATAACCACAAATCTCCCCGTTCTGTGATGGTTGTCCCCTTGTAACTGCAAGTTAATGTCATTAAATTTTTTTAACAAATCTGTCAATTACGCGATGTCTGCTTTCAATTTCATCAGGTTTTCTTTTAAATCTGGATCTTTACTTTCCAAAAACTCTAAAACTGAATCGAAAAGTGAGTAAAATCTTGTTAAACATGCACCTTTCGTCAACCAGCGTACTTCAGAATGTAAGAGCAATCGTTGGAAGTCTTCATCATTTTCGTCGCACAATTGTGCAAATAAACGGGTATTCAACGCATTGCTTCTTATTTTGTTAACTGCTTTAATCACAAATTGAAGCGATTGGTGCAATCTATCACTCAAATTTTTCGCTACCAGGTGTTGTCGGTGGAATACACAGTGAATTGCAATTACTCCTGGTATAATTCTTTTAAGATGGCTTATAAACCCACGATATCGCCCGAAGATGGCAGGAGCTCCATCTGCTGCCACCGAAATAATGTTTGTAAATGGAATCGATTTTTCCTTAAAAAAATCACTCAGGACATTAAATATTGATTCGCCTTTAGTGTCCGTCTCCAAAGTTTTCGCGAATAGCAGCTCTTCATGGATTTCTTCGTCCATAACAAATCGAACATATGCCAATAATAATGCTTCATTACCAGGTAAAGTTGACTCGTCCAGTTGAATAGAATTACACAAGAAGCTTTCAATATCAAAGCTCATTTCATCAATATGTCTTTGTACAGTGTTGTTACTCAAAGGAATTCTTTTGAGTACGTCAAATGGAGATTTGTGCAGAACAGTTTTTAAAACCTCTTCAACAGCGGGTAAAATTAACTGTTCTCCGATGGTGTGCGGTTTTCCAGATTTCGTTATAAGCAATGAGATATTGTAAGATGCCCGCAAGCCATCATCGTTACTTTGAGACGTTGAAGCGAACATACTGTGCACGGTGGGTCTCTTTTCATATTTTTCCTTCAATGTTTGAAAATATTTTATATTTTTATCAGGATGACACCTTCTTAGATGATCTTCGAGCTTCGATGGTTTCATAGAGTCATTGCTCAAAACTTTGTTGCATAAAAGGCATATGGGCAATCGTTTTTTCTGTCTTTGATGGAAGAAAACCAAATTTCAAATAATCAACACTGTACTGTCGACATTTCTTTTTAGATTCAGCTATGTTTCGTATCAGTTACCTACCTGTAAAGAAAAAAATGTTTGTTTTAGTAATCATAAGGCGACTTTAACAGGATATGGCTATTTTAACAGAATAAAATAGGATTAATTAATTATTGCAATAAAAAAAAACCAAAATGCCGGCGGCAAAACTGATTATAATTATTAAAAGCAATAAACTGCTAAGACCCATATAGAGGTTTTCACAAAACGGCTAAACCTATTTTAATGTAATATAAAATATTTTTTGATTAATTATATTTTGATACATTTCTGTAAATTCGAGAGAAAATACTTTTAAAGAATATTTTGACATCAAAACTCCGCGATTTTAATGACTTATTTATTACTTTGATGTACGTTACGAGTGGTACATAAAGAAACGTACAATTTATGAAAATATTTTTAGTCATTTAGCATTAGCAACTACGAGGGCCCTGAAATATGTACAAACATGCAGGTCAATCATATATCTCTCCTTTAGTGAATCACCACAGTCGGGTAAATAAATAATTTTATAATAAAAAGTACTAAAAGTTCAATCTTTCTCGGCTTTCTGTTCTTTTATAGAAGTATCGAATAATGGCCCTGTTCAGTATTTAATTTTTATTACGTACCTACTACACGCAAACATAACAAATATAATATTATTAAAATATAAAATAAAAGTATGAATAACAAATAGGCAGGTCCTTACTTTTTCCGGCACTGGCAAACACTGACATCGATTCACTCACACTTTTCTTTTCAAAATTCCGGAAACAAATGAGTATTTATATTGGTGAAGAATCAAACAAGTTCATGCAAGATTGCAAGCACAGCACAAGTCGTATTTCGTCCCATTACACGTCTGAACGGGCTGCGTTGCGGGCGGGCGGCGCTTTGTAAGTCTCGACGCGCGTTGTACTGAATATCGAATATGCAAGTAACAGTCGCTGACCTTCTTAAAATACACTACTCAAAAAAATTAAGGGAGGTTTTAAAACAAGGAAATTAATGCTAAATAAACAGGCGATCTGATCCATATGCCGACCTAACTGAAAAAAATTTTTCAAGCCCGTGACCAAAAAAAAAGCAAAAAATATTTGCAATATTATTTTTTCGCGCTATCTGTTGCATGAGAACTGTAGCTCCTAAAAAATTTTAGCCAAAAAATCTGAAAATTAGAATCTTAAAGCTTCAAAATGCTTTTTTTTTAAAGTCTCAATACGACCATTTTTCACCGAAATATAGCCTGTCAAAAATCACCGAAAAATTTGGAATTTTTTTTTGCTCGCTTGATTTTTTTGAGTAGTGTATTATCTGCCTACATTAAAAGGTAAAGCCAAGCCAACATTTTTGTTCTTTACTATCGAAACCAGATAAATTTTCGTGGACCCCCACTTACAACTTGTGAACCCCCATTTTTTTTTCACGCCAACGTAGACCCCCTTCGAGTCTCCCGTGGACCCCTAGGGGTCCACCTGAACCACTTTGGGAATCACTGCTCTAGGGTGTTAGTGGATTTTTTTTTTGTTTTCCAGTGTAACCACCTCATTTGGGTGTCCAGAGCGTTCAACATCATTTGTATTTGTACGACCGCGTTTAAATTCAGCATACCAGTAAATGATAAGTGATTTTCCAGGGGCAGAGTCCCCTTAACACTCATCAAGCCATTATTTTGCTTGAAGGGTATTTTTTCCCATCAAAAGACAGTGTTTAATCAACACACGAAATTGTTTTGAAAATATCAAAAGTAGCGTCACTAAAACCACTGTAATTTGTAAACTAATAGTCGAAATGTCACGTATCATTTGAAGGTTGGTACTTCCTAAAAATCATATGGATTTTTTGAAAAGGGGTACATCTATGTCAGCCTACGTGTTAATATACTTAAATTTCCTTTAGATGATAAGCTGAAAATTGCTGTAATGATTTTTGATGAGCAAACAAAATTGGATGGAAAGTAACAACTCAAGAAACACTATACTAAGTTTTATGGCTAAAAACATATTTTTTTTAATATCTACGAGTTTTCCTTTAGAGCCAGATAGACCTTTAAAAAAAATACCTTTGCTGATTGTCATGGGTAAGGAATCAGGTAGACAGCGTCAACAAAGCGCTATTTTTGAGATTCTTTTACCCAGACGCAATAAAAAAAAGTCATTTTTATTGGACCTCATACAATGACATTTCCAATTAGTGAAATACTGACTTCAGAGAACACGAATTTATTGAAGTGAAAAATAGATCTTCAGTCAATTCACCTTAATGATCTCGTTATTTGCCATAACAGACTTCAGCTGGCACGGTGCTCTGCACCTAAGCAAAAATAACCTGTCAAAAATATATTTATTGTTTTCATGTACGACATACAGTATGTTGTAACATGATATTTAATTTAACTATACACTGAGATTATTTAATGCTCTTACCTTTCACGCACCGTTAATTAAAGCACTTAATTGGTACCTTTTATGTTATTGGTTCAGTTTTTACTAGTTTATACTTTAAATAAATGATAATTATATTGTTAATATTAATAAAAAAAAATATTCAGACTTAATTTCGAGCACCTTGAAAATGAGTGAAATTTTTACAAAAGTTCATTTTATAATTTTAGTTCGATGAAGGTACAGCCGCAGCGCAGGCCTATGAAAAAATGAGTGCTGTTTATTGTCAAGATACGTTACTAAAAGCAATAGCCAAAAGATAGTTCAGCCTCTTTCGTTCTGGAAATTCCAATGTCAAATATGTCCCCTCGCACTGGTCGACTAGTGACAGAAAACGTTGAAAGAATTTTGACAAGAGCAATACTGGCATGTGAATAGCCATGACATCCCCAAGGAACTAAAAATTCATGACCAAACAGTTTAAAGCCATTTAGAGAAAGGTGGCTACAAAAAGAAGCTTGGTGTTTTGTAAGCTACATGATTTGCCGCTAAAAAATTTACTCGATCGAATTTCATCTACGAAACTCTACAGAAACATAACGAATAACCAAACTGAGCAAGAGATCGCGACCGAAAAAGGATGAAGATCTACAAACGCTGGCACAGTCCGGATTGACGCAACAAAAAGGTGATGCTGTAGGTTTAGTGGAATTGGAACTTAATCGTGCATCATAAGTCGCTACAGCCTGGTCAAACGATTGGTTCTGTACTCTACTGTGAGGAACTGAAAAGACGGAAGCAAGTCATTAAAAAAATCGTTCAGAACTAGTTAGCAGAACGGATGTCGCCGTCAACCATGACAACGCCAGACCACACACTACAAATTCACCCCTATCCAAAAAGATATTAGGAGAACCAGGCGATAATTTTGTATAAACTGTATATCGTTGGCCTTATAACTAAAAATTAAACATATTAATTTTAATCTGTACCTATTAATGTAAATTTTTTTTAAAGTTATTTATTTCAAAGTTAGAAAAACAAACAATATATATTAAATAATATATATATATATACATCGAAAACAGTACATGAACCCCGGACATTATTAGACGTTATTAGAAATTCAACAACCTCAATTTGAAAGACAATTTTAATATTTCAAGGTAGTTAAAATGTAAACATTAGTGTTGTTTTTGCTAGAACGGTCATCCGAAAATACAACTTATAGAAATACCATATATAAATGTAAAAACAATGTATCTGAGATTGTTCCGAAATAAAAACTTAGGTGCAACAAAAGGTAAGCAACGTTTTTTTTTCATTTATTTTATACATATATAATATAATATATATATATATATATATATATATATATATATATATATATATATATATATATATATACAGTCCCTGGCCAAATTATTAGACGCACTGCAAGATTTCATGTAAAATATTAATTACCGAGTGATATTGTACCGTTTTATTATTTTAAATTGATTTGTTTTTTATTTTTATATTATCCAATCAGTTACCTATTTATTTGACATAAATAAAACAGCATTAATTTAGAAAAGCATAAGTTTATTAAGTTTTAAAGAAAAGTGAAATTAATGTTAGTAAAAGTCAATATTTAGTTGAGCCACCTTTAGCCGCTATCAAAGCTTTAATTCTGCGCGGCATGCTATCAATGCAAGATTGTACTGTCTCCTGCATTTGAGGATGATGATTCCACACATGAATAATCTTTTCTAGGAGCTGGGTTTTGTTGGTAATCACATCTTTAGCCACTTCTCTTTTCATCAGCTCCCACACATTTTCGATGGGCTATTACCCGGCCAATCCAACAGAGGGATATTTTTTTCTGCCAAAAAAGCTTTAACAGACCGAGCAGTGTGGCAGGGAGCTCCATCTTGCATGAAACTGAATGGTTCCCCATTTGGAAACCATTCTCTGAGCTGCGGAATCAACCGATTTTGTAATACTTCTTTGTACTAATCTTGCCTCATTATTCCTTTGACGACGTACAGACGTCCAGTGCCCTTGCCGCTGATGACTGACCAAATCATCACTTTGGTGGGATGTTTAACCGTCGGGACGACACAATCAGGATGAAACTTTTCTCCATGACGACGACGCACATACTGAGCTTTATTCTGCAAAATTTCGAATGTGCTTTCGTCACTGAAGCAGACCTGTCAAAAATAGGAAAAATATATAAACTTCCATGTTTATTTGCTTTGTTTAACTGAAAATGATAATAATGTATCAATTATTGATTAAATTGCTGTATCTTACCGATCTCCAGAAGTCCACATCTTTGTTTTGCCATTGTTTGGCCCACTTCAGGCGCTTTGCTTTCATTGCAGCTGTTAACTTGGGGTTCCTGGTGGGGCGACAGGCCTTAAAATCTAATTCTTTCAATTTTCTTCGAACAGTGCGCTCAGAAACATTTACGCTAGCATCCTGGAGTTGTGATTTTATTACCTTTGTGGTAGCAAATCTGTTTTCTACACAAATTTTCTTCAAACATCTCTCTGTCCGTGGAGTGAAAATTGGTTTTCTACCGCATCTTTCATTCTTTTCGGGCTTAATTCCTTCCTGACTCAATTTTCTTTTTTATGCGTCGTACACTAGCTTCAGAAACCTCCAATCTTCGTGATATTTCTCGGTTTGTAAATGTTTTCGCAATCACAAGGACCTTCACTTCAGCTTTTTTACGTGGTGAAAGATCGCCTTTTCTACCCATAATGAAAATAGTCCAATTACTTTTTTTAAACACTGCATACAAAATAAACTAATAACTGAGTAGTATAAAACTGTTAAACAAACAATCACAGTCCATAAAGCCACAGAAACACGTCCGTACCTGACTCGATTCCGATCGCGACTGATACAGGTTTGTACTTGTTTACGTTCATGTATCACTTTGTCAACACAGTGTTGCCATATGTTAAAAATAAATACAAATATGTAGTCTACAACAATTCTTTTAAATAAAAATCAATAATATTGTAGTTTAAATATACCATTATTGCAAAAAACTCTTAAGAAACATAAAATTACTAAAAAAAATACAGTGCGTCTAATAATTTGGCCAGGGACTGTATATATATATATATATATATATATATATATATATATATATATATATATATATATATATATATATATATATATATATAAGTCAACTATTTGCCCACAAGAGACTTTCAAGGTATATTTGAATTGAAAATTTTTGAAAATGCCTAAAAAAAATAAGGCGAAATGTCAAATAAACTAGTTCGTATTTTCCAAAAGAACCTAAGTACCCAAGAAAAACCAATCAAGTTTATGTATATATATATATATATATATATATATATATATATATATATATATATATATATATATATATATATATATATATATATATGGTATACACTGACGAACAAAAGTATGAAAACATTTAAATTCCCATCTCTAGTTTTAAACATTTAAATCGTTTACAATTACAATATTTATTTATTAATCGTATACATGCTAACAAACATTTTGAAGACTAAAATAGTTATTGTTTATTAGAAATGTGCTTAGTTTTTAAAGTAACAAAATTATGCACAAACAAAAGTATGGAAACATTTTTGTTATAAAATAAAAATTCCATTAAGACGACTAAGATGTCGAAAATATTTAATATTTAGTGGGATATCCTTTTGCGTCAATCACTGCTTGACATCTTCTGCACATAGAGTCAATAAGCCTAGCACAAAAATCGGGTGGTATTTTTTCCCATTCTTGTTTTAATGCGATCCAAAGTTCGTCCCGGTTTTTTTATAATTCTTTTCTTAATTTGTTTATCGAGATAGTGCCAAAGATTCTCTATCGGGTTCAAATCAGGTGATTGTGAAGGCCAGCGCATCACCCGAATCCTTTGTTCAGAAAACCAATTCTTGGCCAAGCGAGATGTGTTTTGGGTCATTGTCTTGTTGAAAAATCCATGAGAGTGGCAAATCTTCTTCATAAGGAATCAAATTATTTTCCAATATCTCAAGATACATTTGAGCATCCATTCTGCCATTTATCTTTGCCAATGGCCCCGTACCAGACCGTCGAAAACAACCCCATACCATGATATTTCCACCGCCATGTTTGACAGTAGGTACAAGGTACTTTGGGTCATATCTTAGACCAACTGGTCCTCTTATATAACCAGTAGAATCACTTCCAAAGAGATTGAACCTACTTTCGTCACTAAAGATTACTAAAGACCACTGATTTTGAGTCCAGTCTTTATCCTTAGCAAATTTCAATCTCTCTTTTTTGTGACGCTTTGTAAGGAATGGCTTTTTAACAGCACGTCTACCATGAAGATTTTCAGATAACAGACGACGCCTAATAGTCATGTCTGACACCAATACACCTTGATATTCCTGCCTTAGTTCTTTATTAAAATCAACAGCAGTTTTCTTGGGATCATTTTTTTCGCTTTTTGAATTATATGTCTACTCTCTTACGTGTTTTTCGAGGTCTACCACTTTTAAATGCCGAATCAATAGTGCCCCTTCTCGAGAACTTCTTAACAATTTTGCTAATAGTGCCCTTATGCATGTATAAAGATTTTGCTATTTCAATTTGCTTTCCACTTTGATACAGAGAAATAATTTTATGTTTCAGATCTGAACTGTAATATTTGCTTTATCCAAGTCTTCTGAGGACGTTGGCGATCACATTTTCCCATTGATTTTATCCACTGCCTCTCTAAATAGTTTAGTGGGTGTCATATTTATCCACTGCTGTAAGTTTTTTAATCAGATGTTGCGGCGCCTTCCAGGTCCCCTTTTACCGATTATTTCTCCTTCAATTATGAGTTCTAGGAGTTCATATTTTTCATTTCTCATAATATGGTCAAAGTACGTGGTTTGGTTTTCTTTAACATCTGTAAATGACTCTTTTTCTTTTCCCATTCGGTTAAGTATTTCCACGTTTGTGGTATGTGCTGTCTCTGTTGTATAGCTTCTGTAACCGTTGCGGTTTCTATATCATATAAGATGATCTAGAATACGTAGCCTATTAGCGCTCTTCTTCTTGGTTTTAACTTTAATTTGCAGTTACAGAGTAAGCTGCGTACTTTTTTAATGAATCTTCGTGCTTTTTCAATTCTTGAACGTATTTCAGTGATCCCAATCTTCACTCATTACGCTACCTAAATACGTTATTTTTGTTACCGTTTGAAATGTTTGTTGGTGTATTTTAATGCTCATATTTGTATTGGGATTTTTATTGAACACCATTGTTTTTATGTTGTTCATATTCAGTTTCATGCCATATTCCTCACATGTATTACCAGTTTTGTCCATGAGTTTTTTGAGGCCTTCTTCACTGTCCGCTAGAATTACGACATCATAAGCGTAACGAAGGTTATTTTTACACACACCCTTGATTGTTATTCCATCTGTCATATCAGAAAGTGCTTTATTGAGGATATCCTCCGAATACAAATTGAATAACACAGTAGACAGGATACGTCCCTGGCATACACCTTTCTTTATTTTTATGGCTTTAGACTTGTGATATGTATAAACATGATATTATTTGTAGATCCTTGCTATTAACGTTACAAAATTGTAGTACTTCCATCATCTTCTTATGATTTACCATATCAAATGATTTTTAGAAATCTATGAACAACAGATAAACGTCAGAGTTGACATATCTACATCTTTCAATCAGAACGCGCATGGAGGATAATGTATCCCTCGTTCCGAGTCCGTTTCTAAAGTCGAATTGTGTTTGTCCTGTACGTTCATCCAGTTTTCTTGTATATTCTTAGGTGGATTATTTTAAGGAAGAGTTTTAAAATGTGGTTCATTAGACTTATATTGCGATATTCCTCTCACTTTCTAGGGTTTTTCTTTTTTGGTGTATTGGTATAAAAATTCATGTTAGCCAATCATGAGGTATCTTTCCTGTATTATACACGCTGTTAAAAGGTCTTATATAATGTCTATGTGTTCCTCAAGAAATATTTTGACGATTTCTGTAGGTACCTTATCCTCAACTACTGCTTTTTTGTTTTTAAGTTGTTTTTTCTACTGTTAATATTTCGTCTTTAGTGATGAGAGGATCCATTCTATTAAGCTCATTTATCTTATGTTCTCTAGTTTCATCACTATACATTTCACGTACATATTCTTCCCATTCATCTAGTCTTTTTCCTACAGGTTGAACAATAGTTTACCTTCTTTATCTTCTGTTACTTGTGAAGGTCTTTGTATCCTTAGTCCAGCAGTTTCTTTAATTTTCTTATATAATTTAAAGGTATAATATTTTTTTATTTTATATTTCTATAAATTGTTCATTTAACCATGTTTTTCTTTTAATTAGGTTTTGCATCTGTTTGTATATTATGCCATATACTTTCTTCTTACTTTCATCATATATTTTTTTCCTTATCCAGGGTTGTTACTTGTTAGAGGTTTTCATGGATGGTGGAATGTCATACATTAAAATTCCAGGTTTCGGTCCGTTCGTCTAACAGCAACATCGCTGTCGCTCGAAGCCAGGTCATAGTATCGAATAACAGCAACAGCAAGAGCACTTGAAAATGACAAAACGTCATGCAAATTTATTGTTAGACAAACGGATTCAAACCCGGAATTTTAATGCATATATATATATATATATATATATATATATATATATATATATATATATATATATATATATAGAAGGCGCTGGAGAAACTAAAAACTGTTAAAGCAGCAGGATGTGATAGAGTAGATGCAGAACTGTTAAAATTCCTTGGACCAACGGGGAAAAAAGAACTTCAGGATATTTTTAATCTTGCATGGAGAAGTAAGAAAATACCAAAAGAATGAAGTACTGCTATTGTTCTTCCAGTGTATAAAAATGGTGATATGCGGGCGTGTGAAAACTACCTCTGTATAGCTTTAAAAGTATATGAATCCATAATTGAGAAGAAACTAAGACAAATAATTGAACCAAAGTTGGCAGATGTGCAGAGTAGTTTTAGGCCAGCCTATAGTATATAAGACCACATATTTACAATACAGCAGACTGCAGAAAAGGCCCTGGGAAAAAATGGGAGAGTATTTTTAGGGTTTCTGGATATGAAAAAAGCTTTTGATATGGTAAATAGACATGAAATATGGAGGAGTTTAAGGAACAAGGATGTGGATAAAGATTTAGTAAGTACAACACAGAGCCTGTATGATAATATAATAAACCAAGTGAAAACGTGTAACCGAACATCGAAGAAATTCACCAATAGTGATGGGTAAGGCAAGGAGGAGTGTTGAGACCACTATTATTTATAAGCGTTATAGATGAGGTAATAAAAGCGAGCTGGAGAAAGACAATTAAGTACATGGTAGGATATAACCAATTACAGGCTGTAAAAACGTAGGCATGTGCATTCGCGGACCATATTATACTGGTAGCAAGGACAGAAGGAGACTTGGAACTGAACATGAATATATGGACAGTAGAGTTAAAAAAGTATAACCTGTTTATTAACCTGGAAAAAACAAAGGTGATGGTTATAACTAATAGACAAGAAACTATGAACATTAAAGTAGAGGGACAAAAAATTAAATAGGTGGAGCTGTATAAATACCTGGGAATAGTAACAAACTCCAAAGGAATACAAAAGGGTTAAAGTGGAAATAGAATGAAAGCTGGAACAAGATTATACTGCGCGCTGTACAGAAGCTTTCTGAGTAAAAAGAAAATATCAGTAAAAACAAAAATAGCAATTTACAAAAAATATATACGCCAGTTATAACCTATGGGACTGGATTCTGACGGATACGTATGAAAGACGATTACAAGCCACAGAAATGAAGTATCTGAAGAAAGTGGTAGGGATAAGAAGAATTAATAAAAGAAGGAATGAAGATATTAGACAGGAACTTAATGTAAAATCGCTAAAGGAAAAACATAGAGGAAAAGAAGTTAAAATGGATTGGACACATAGTGAGAATGAATGATGATCGGCAGGTCAAAATGGTGTGGAAGGCAAGAGTGACAGGAAAAAATAGAAGGGGGCAACCGAGGGAAACATGGAACAATAGTGTGAATGAAATACTGAGGAAAAGAGGAAAATCATGGGCTGAGGCGAAACAACTAGCACTAAATAGAGTGGTGTAAATTTGGGGAAAGAAAGTAGAGAACGATCCTCGACACCTACGGGTCAAAAAAGGTTTAACGATTATGTATATATGTGTATATATATATATATATATATATATATATATATATATATATATATATATATATATATGTATATATATGTATATATATGTATATATGTATATATATATATATATATATATATATATATATATATATATATATATATATATATATATATATATATATATATGCTTTGAAATATTAATATTTTATTCCTAAACTGCTCATGTTATTTAAATTTTTATGGATTAAAAATTAAATTATAATTAAATTATAATATAAAATTTAGAAACAAATATTTTATTTAATAAATCCCTTATTCTATAACGTTTCAGGAATCTAGCAGGAGCCTAGACAAATATGCATGTAATTTCTATATTTCTAATCTGCTTTATGCTGACGACCACCTCCTTAACTGACCATTGTGACAAGAACCTCCTCGACGATCTCATTTTCAAATTTAACGGAAGAAACATCGCATTCAACTGCCCTAACGCCAAGAACATCTACTTATCTACAGGTAGATTTATTCCAAAAAATGTCATAACCACCAGATTTCAAACCTATAAAGATATTATTTATATAACCATTCCAAGATGTCGCCCTGGTATACCATTTTCACTTGGAAGGTTTAATCTCAGTACTCAAGATTGCAAGATATCTATCGAACCATATCCTTGCTGGAGCATTCACGAAGAAGGCAATTGTGGCGCTATTCAAAATGCTGTAGACATTTTTAAAGATCCCTTTGATCGTTTGTGGGTGCTGGACTTGGGTATTTGCAACACTTTTGAACCTCACCCGGTAAAAAGATGCCAGCCAAAATTATGGGGTATAAGCCTTGAAACTGGAGAAGTTGTTAAAACTGTAAGTTTGGAACCCTTCATAACGGAAAATAGTCTTCTTCAGTTTGTTGTAGTAGATTTTTCGCCTAAAGGAATACCGTTCGCCTACATTACAGATGCTGGGACTGGTACTATCATTGTGATCAATCTACAGTTGGGAACTGGGTTTCGAGTTATCCTCCCAGCAGCAATTGGTTCCGGATGCGTCGATAAAGATATTTTGTTCATCCAACTTGCTCGCAAATCCACAGGGAACATTGTTTACTTCAGTTACCTTTCCCATCCCAGACTGTTCTCCATCAAATCAGAGCTTCTTCAGACAGGAGAAACTGAGCACGCCATTATCACTGTTGGTAGTAAACCAACCGGCCCCCAAATGGTGTTTTTGGGGACCGACGGAGGAAATCAAATCTTCTTCAGATTTAAAGGTCAAAGGGGCAACTTTTGGGTCTGGGATACAGATACGCCGTTTAGCGACGAAAACTTTTTTTTTATACAGAAAGGAGGAGATTGTCGGCTGGCTACACAGGTGGCGCCTGGCTGGAAGGATGTTATGTGGGCTTTGGAGAGCAACTTCCATAATTATGTTACTAATAGTGCTGGATGCCTTGGAGCCAGCATGGCTGTTTATCCTTTGGTCAAAACCGGTAACTAAATGGACTTGTTGAGGCATATCGACTTTTTTATTAGGGAAATGATAGTTTTGTTGATGTTTAAATTTGTTTATTTAATGTTTGCTTATACATTTTTACTTCACAAGGTTCATAATGAAGACAAATATTTTCTACTTTGTTTTGTTAAGGCTTATATTGTATATTAATAAAAGAAAATTATTGTTGTCTGTAATTTTATTTATCCCCATTTCATCATCATCATCAGCTTATACTGTCCACTGCTGGATGAAAGCCTCCCTCGAGTTTTGCCACTTTTTTCTGTTCTGGGCCGCTTGTACCCAATTTCCAGCTACTCTCTTCAAATTATCAGTCCACCGACTCGGTGATCTACCTCTACTCCTTAAACCTAGCAACATGCCCAGCTTATGTAGTTCCCTTTAAGATGTAGAATGGATTTGACTGCGTCCTGTACGCCCGTTCTCTTTCTGATAATATAATTTTGGACGTGATCTCTAAGAGTAACCTCTACATCTTTCGTTGCAAGACAGATATTTTATTGATGTTTTTCTTCGTCATTGTGAGAGTATTGGCTCCATACGTAAAAACGGAGAGTATGCATCTGTCAAATATTTCTCTTTTTAAACACCTAGAAAGGTTAGATTTAACTACATAGGCCACTTTGCCATATGCAGCCCAGGAGAGACCTATTCTCTGCTGAATTTCATGACTTTGGTTATCTCGTCCCATGCTGATTTCATGTCCCAGGTATTTATATTGGTGCACTTGCTCTGTCTCTACGTTATTCAGTTTTATAGTGTCGCTTAATACAAGATTTGTCATAAACTGGATCTTGGATAGAGTGATTTTTAGGCCAATCTTTCCTGAAGCTTCCTGGAGCATGTACAGCATAGTTTGTGCTTCTTGTATTTTGTCTGTTATTAGGACAATGTCGTCGGTGATGATTTAACCTAACGTCAATATTAAGTCCCATTCTTTTTCAGTTTATTTATTGTAGAATACTTTCTAGAAGTGTTACGGAAAGCTTGGGAGAGAGCGTATCACCCTGCCGCACTCCTCTTTCGATTCAAAATTTACTAGTGGTTTGGTTAATTTTTGTTGATGCTGATTTACAGAATCAAAAGCCTTTTCGAAGACCACAGATATGACCACAAGAGGCTTATTATATTTTATACATTTTTCAATGAGAATTTTAACTGTAAGGATATGGTCGTTTGTTCCATACCCCGAGCGGAAACCTACCTGTTCTTTTGTCGAATTTATTTATTAAACGTTTGGTAAATATTTTCGTGAATAACTTGTATACACCGCTCAGGAGGCTAATGGGTCTACAGTTTATAAGGTCTGAAGTATCTCCTTTTTAGTGTTCCGTACGGAACACTTATAAGATCGCTTCGGTGTCTGTCCGTCTGTCTGTCCGTCTGTCCGTCTGTCCGTCTGTCACACCCGATTTTTCTCCGAAACTACTTGTCATAGAAAGTTGAAATTTGGTAGCAATATAGGAATTGATGGCCTCATCAGAGCCATGTAGTTTTGAAAATTAAATTTTGACTTAAGGGGTTAGTTCAGGTTAGTTCAGGTTAGTTCAGGTTCCCACCGACGGGTTTTTTTTTGTATTCTTTGTGACACAACTTCTTTTAGTATTCCGTACGGAACACTTATAAGATCACTTCGGTGTCTGTCTGTCTGTCTGTCTGTCTGTCTGTCTGTCGGTCTGTCACACCCCGATTTTCTCCGAAACTATTTGACACAGAAAGGTGAAATTTGGTAATAATATAGGAATTGATGGCCTCATCAGAGCCATGTAGTTTTGAAAATTAAATTTTGACTTAAGGGGTTAGTTTTGGGAGGTGAAATGGGAAATGAAAAAAAAAAAATTTTACTCGGTAATCGAGTGTGGTGTCAAATGAAAGCTTGTGAAAACACGAGTAAAAAATATATATATAATGTAATACTTGCGCTCACTTTTCTTTGTATTATTTTTAAAAAATCGCGAAAAAATCGCTGTCCACCCGCCTTATCTCGGAAAGTACTTATCAAAAAATTTTGAAAAAATCCTGGAATATTCTCCACGGGGTGTAGATTGAACGAAAATTATCACGAGTGCATTACCTGTAATAATTTATCTGTTATATAAAAAAAAACAGAAATGTCAAGGTCATCAATTTTTAGTAAAGATTGGAATAAATTTTGTTGAAAACTTATTTGGGGTGTGTTTTGTGAAGTCACTGATCATTTTATATCACCGTAACATAAATTTTGACTTAAGGGATTCGTTTGGAGGGGTGAAATCGGAAGTGAAAAAAAAAATTTTTTTACTAGGTCATCGAGTGTGGTGTCAAAATGAAAGCTTGTGAAAACACGAGTAAAAAATATATATATAATGTAATACTTGCGCACACTTTTCTTCGTATTACTTTTAAAAAATCGTGAAAAAATCGCTGTCCCCTACCTTATCTCGAAAAGTACTGATCAAAAAATTTTGAAAAAACCCTGGAATATTCTCCACGGGGTATAGATTTGAACGAAAATTATCATTACCTTTAATAATTTATCTGGTATAGAAAAAAACCAAAATTTCAAGGTCACAAGTTTTCAGTAAAGATTGGAAACAAACTTTGTTGAAAACTCATTTGGGGTGTGTTTTGTGAAGTCACTGATCATTTTATACCACCCTAACAAAATTTTTTATTTTAAAAACAATCAACGTACGGAACACTAATTGTGCAAGTTCAACTTGCACTTGACCGGTTATTTATGAATCAAGACGATAATTGCATTATTTCATTGCGATGGAGTTATTCCTTCCAGGAGGCATTTATTGAATAACATTTTAAGAGACAGTCTATCTACCTAAAACTTTGTTGACCGTACAATCAACCACTAACCAGTGTACACAGTTTCGTAAAAAACTAACCTTGTTATCAACAGTATAAGAGGAAATTAGTGTTTTATTCATATTAATTTATTGAATGTTCACATGTGACAGTGGTAGACTACTGTGGTAAAGATATTTGTCAATAAAAATCAAGTCTTAGGTTTTTAATGAAATATGTGTAGTAGTTTTTGGAATAATCAAAAAAACGGCAACGGAAAACCAAAACAAAACAATGTTTAGTCTGCAGATATTTTTCAGAAGAACAATTTTTTTTTTAAGATATTAGGTCTAGTTTTTAAGAAAGAATACAATTGCTGACAAGATTTGTTGGTATTAATTTTGGTATTCAAGATTACTTTTAGTGCTAGAACTAGCAACTTCGTTTTCTTACTAGTCCAGATTTTATTCTTTATTGAAAACCCTCTTTTTTCTACAGGTGTGTTACTACCAGGTATGCATAAAATGTATTCGATGATAATACGAAAGGTAATATCATTGAAATTATTGGCTGCAAAATTTCTGAATATTTCTACCCAACGATTTTCTCCGGGAATATTTTCATTGTTCCATTCTTCCACATTTTGAGCAGGAACGTAATTTGAAATCACTGAAAACTCGTCAAAAACGTATGTATCTTGATTTGCATCAATAAATTCACTTTCTATTAATTCGTCCATTACTCTCTGCACTTCATTCCACGCGATCGTCCTTGTTTGCCCATTCAAATACTTCTAATTTCACACTAAACTGACACCACTGCTCTAATACTCTCTGCTTGTTTTAATAAAATTCTACCACCATTGTTTTCACATGCATGTACTTCATCGATGTTATTTCAGCTGTTAGTTTCTCGCCATTTTGCCATGAAATTACGGACGGTGTACGACACTCAGCAAGCGCTGCCAAAAGTCTCTGCTGATTTACAGAATCAAAAGCCTTTTCGAAGTCCACAGATATGAGCACAAGAGGCTTATTATATTCTATACATTTTTCAATGAGGATTTTAACTGTAAGGAGATGGTCGTTTGTTCCATACCCCAATCGGAAACCTACCTGTTCTTTTGTCGAATTTATTTACTAAACGTTTGGTAAGTATTTTCGTGAATAATCGTATACATGAAGTATCTCCTTTTTTATGAATGAAGACGATAATTGCATTATTTCATTGCGATGGAGTTATTCCTTCCAGGAGGCATTTATTGAATAACATTTTAAGAGACAAGTCTATCTATCCGACGAACAAGGTCGTGAAGCTGAATCATTCTCAATCAGTTATGGCTTAACTCAGCTTATTGACGAACCAACACGGATCCCTGATCGAGACGGGGAGTTCGCCAGTCTTCTTGATCTGTTTTAACCACCAATCCGGAGATTTACACGGTCACCGCAAATCCGCCGTTAGGTTCTTCCGACCATAAACTGCTTTCGACAACGAGTATCCTGCCAATCAGTGACAGAGAGGCGCCTAGGCCGCGCAAGATTTGGCACTACAAATCTGCTAAATGGGAAGATCTCATGAATACTTTCGAACTTTCCCTTGGATGGACGTTTGTTTTCGATCCGATAACCCCATCTGACTGCGCCAGGGAGGTCTCCGATGTTATTTTGGCTGGTATGGATGCTTACATCCCTTTTTCGAAGAAATGCTCCTCCAACGGCAAGCCTTGGTTCGACCGAAAATGCAAAGAAGCTGTTGCTTCTAAACATATTGCCTACCGACAATGGCGTGAAAATCCTAACACCTTAAACCGAATCATCTTTGTGTGCCACGGTTCAGCCGATACCTAAAAAAGGTAAGAAGACCTTGCCAAATAACTACCGACCAGTTGCACTGCTTTCAATAATATCGAAAGTCATGGAAAAGGTTATCGATGAGCATCTTCTAAAATATCTTGAACGATTCAATATTATTAGCGATCACCAATATGGTTTTCGTAAACATAGATCAACAGGAGATCTTCTGACTTATGTAACACATGTTTGGAACAACGCAATTGAACACTTTGGAGAATCTCGAGCGGTTGCTCTTGACATATCTAAGGCATTCGACCGTGTTTGGCACGATGGACTGTTGGCTAAGTTGCGCTCTTATGGTATGTCTGAAAGGTTCTGTTTGTGGCTCTCATGTTTCCTCAGAGAGCGTTCTTTACGAGTGGCGGTCGACGGATTTTCTTTCTAACACCCTCACTATCAACGCCGGTGTGCCCCAGGGCTCCATACTGTCTCCTACTCTCTTTCTCATTTACATTAACGATCTGCTGGAAAAGACCGGGAATCCAATCTATAGCTTTGCAGATGACAGTACGCTTGTCTCTTCATTCACCTTGAACGCTCGGACATCGGCTGCTCAGGCGAATATCCGCAGACAGCAGGAGGTCGTTCAACTTAACAAAGACCTGGAAGAAATTCTCTCTTGGGGTGACAGTAACCAAGTGGAATTTAACGCTACAAAAACCCAAGCGGCAGTTTTTTCTAAAAAAGTTAACGTTGCTGAACCCAACATAGTTATGTCGGGGCACTCCATTCCCCTAGCATCGTCGCTCAGTTTGTTGGGCGTTAGTTTAGGAGCAAATATGTCTTGGCATGAACATGTTGCAGGCATAGCAAGGAGAGCTTCTCAAAAATTGGGAATATTATTTAGAACCAGAAAGCTTTACACCCCACAGCAACTGTTAATTCTTTACAAAGCCCAAATTCGACCAACTATGGAATACTACTCCCACGTTTGGGGCTCCGCTCCCAAACATACACTGCATTTGTTGGATTCTGTTCAGAGAAGAGAGCGGTCCGTCTGATTGGGGACCCGGAATTGACCGGCGGCCTTGATTCGCTGGAACATCGAAGAACGGTTGGCGACTTGAGTCTGTTCTACAAGTATTTTCATGGAAAGTGTTCGAAGGATGTAGCCCGCTTAATTCCTCCCAAAGCGGTGCATGTTAGAAATACACGTCGCGCTGGTGCTTCGCATCCGTATGAGGTTCAGCTTGTTACTCCGCGTACGACGCTTTTCAAGCAATCTTTTATATGGAGAACGTCATCCCTTTGGAATAATTTGCCCAGCGCTGTGTTTCCCACCGAGTACAATTTACAGCGATTCAAGAACAACGTGAATCGCTTTTTCCGCATTCGTGCCGCTCCTGGAGCGCTTTAGGGACTTCCCTGCAGCACATGTGCTAGACCAATAAAAAAAAAAAAAAAAAATATCTACCTAAAACTTTGTTGACCGTACAATCCACAACCACAAACCGGGTGTACACAGTTTCATGAAAAACTGACCTTATTATCAGCAGTACAAGAGGAAATTGGTGTTTTATTCATATTAATTTATTAAATGTTCACATGTGACAGTGGTAGACTACTATGGTAGAGATATTTGTCAATAAAAATCAGATTTTAGATTTTTAATGAAATTAAGTGAGTTTCGCACTGCTTATTGCAGTACGAAACTGTTATCAGTCTTGTTATAGTGCCAAACAACTACCATAGTGTGAAACACTTGTTTGTGTTAATTCGATGTGGTACGGAGAAACTTGTGGTGGGTGCTGTGTACTTGCCGCCACCCATTAAAGTGGATGCTGTTCAGGCTCACTGCTGTGCGATAGAGGAGATCATTCAAGAGTATCCCAGCGATAATATATGTGTCCTAGGTAACTATAACTTGCCTCATGTAGAATGGACTAGCGACAGTTTTGGAAGTTCAGGCACTGGCCATGGTGGGGACGTTGTGAGGCTACTTAGTGACTGTTTCTCTTATAATCAGTTATTCAAGTGAACGAAATTAGTAATGCGAATGGTGTGAAATTAGATCTGGTGGTAACACGAGACAGTAGAACATCTGTTCGGGTGGCACTGGAGAGTCTGCTGCCCTGCGACCGGCACCATCCTTCCCTTATGGTTGATGTGCTGCGTAATGACTATCCTGAGCGTTTGCACTCTGATTTCAGTTTCTATGACTTTAAGCGTGCGGACTATAATATGTTAAATAATTATTATCACTCAGTGGACTGGGAATATGTCTTGGGTAGTATTGCGGATGTAAATGCTGCAAAGTCTGTCTTCGATGAAGTTTTGTATGCTGGTATTAGTCTGTATGTCCCTGTGGTTCGTTCCAAAAATCCGAAGTTCCCGAAGTGGTTTTCTGATGAACTTAAAGATCTTATCTTAAAAAACCGGTCAAGTGCAAGTTGAACTTGCACAATTAGTGTTCCGTACGTTGATTGTTTTTAAAATAAAAATTTTTGTTAGGGTGGTATAAAATGATCAGTGACTTCACAAAACACACCCCAAATGAGTTTTCAACAAAGTTTGTTTCCAATCTTTACTGAAAACTGGTGATCTTGAAATTTTGTTTTTTTTTTTTATATACCAAATAAATTATTAAAGGTAATGCACTCGTGATAATTGTAGTTCAATCTATACTCCGTGGAGAATATTCCAGAATTTTTTCAAAATTTTTTGATCAGTACTTTTCGAGATAAGGTAGGGGACAGCGATTTTTTTAAAGTAATAAGAAGAAAAATGTGCGCAAGTATTACATTATATATATATTTTTTACTCGTGTTTTCACAAGCTTTCATTTGACACCACACTCGATGACCTAGTAACAAAAATTTTTTTTCACTTCCTATTTCACCCTCAAAACGAAGTCAAAATTTATGTTACGGTGGTATAAAAGGATCAGTGACTTCACAAAATAACACCCCAAATGAGTTTTCAACAAAGTTTGTTTCCAATCTTTACTGAAATCTGATGACCTTGAAATTTTTGTTTTTTTTTATATACCATATAAATTATTAAAGGTAATGCACTCGTGATAATTTTCGTTCAATCTACACCCCGTGGAGAATATTCCAGAATTTTTTCGAAATTTTTTTGATGAGTACTTTTCGAGATAAGGCCCGGGACAGCGATTTTTCGCGAATTTTTAAAAATAATACAAAGAAAAGTGCGCGCAAGTATAATATTATATATATATATATTTTTTACTCGTCTTTTCACAAGCTTTCATTTGACACCACACTCGATGACCTAGTAAAAAATTTTTTTTTCACTTCCGACTTCACCCCCCAAAACTAACCCTTAAGTCAAAATTTAATTCTCAAAACTACATGGCTCTGATGAGGCCATCAATTCCTATATTATTACCAAATTTCACCTTTCTATGTCAAATAGTTTCGGAGAAAATCGGGTGTGACAGACCGACAGACAGACAGACAGACAGACAGACAGACACCGAAGTGATCTTATAAGTGTTCCGTACGGAACACTAAAGAAGTTGTGTCACAAAGAATACAAAAAAAACCCGTCGGTGGGAAACTTATCAGAAGTTTTCGGAGTTAAGAACCCAATCCAATATCTTAAAGAGCAACTGCTACTTGCAGTATGTTAAAAATATTGAGACAAATTTTAAAGCATAACACCAAATAATTTTGGAATTTCATTAACAGTAAAAACGGGGGCAAGTCCACCCCCTACCTTAATAAATGTAGACGAGCTAACAGGGACGGATGGACACACTATTGTGGAAATTTTTAAGTCTCATTTTCAGGGTGTTTACAGGTCGGATACCGACGGTGGTGAGCCTGGGCTTGAGGATGGTGGGGATAGTGGTGGATCATTCTCCTCTGTTGAGATCTCCCTGGGGGTGGTGTTTGACTGTATGTCCAAACTTGACATAAATAAGGGACCGGGTCTTGATGGTATATCTCCCAGATTTTTGGTTGACTGTGTCTATGCTTTGACCAAACCGCTCCATATGCTTTTTAAAATGTCCCTAGAGAGCGGTGTTTTCCTGACCAATGGAAATATAGTTTCATTACTCCAGTATTTAAGTCCGGCGACAAATCAGACGCTAAAAATTATCGACCTATTTCCATTCTAAGCTCTATTCCAAAAGTATTCGAAAAAATTGTTTGCGACAAATTAAAACCATTCATAAAACCTTTTTGGTTCCGGAACAGCACGGTTTCGTTGGTGGCAGATCGACGGCTACAAACTTAATCTTGTTGGTTCAAAGTATTATTGATGTAATGGAGGCGGGTGGACAGGTTGACGTGGTTTATACGGATTTTTAAGATATCAGGTCTAGTTTTTAAGAAAGAATACAATTGCTGACAAGATTCATTGGTATTAATTTTGGTATTCAATATTGCTTTTAGTGTTAGAACTAGCAACTTCGTTTTCTTACTCGTCCAGATTTTATTCATTATTGAAAACACTCTTTTTTTTCTACAGGTGCGTTACTACCAGGTAGGCATAAAATGTATTCGACGATAAAACGAAAGGTCATATTATTGAAATTATTGGCTGCAAAGTGTCTGAATATTCCTACCCAACAATTTTCTCCGGAAATATTTTCATTGTTCCATTCTTCCACTTTTTGAGTAGTAACGTAATTTGAAACCACTGAAAACTCGTCAAAAACTTATGTATCTTGATTTCCATCAATAAATCCACTTTCTATTAATTCGTCCAATACTCTCTGTGCCTCATTACACGCGATCGTCCTTGTTTGCCCATTCAAATATTTCTAATTCCACACTAAACTGACACCACTGCTCTGTCAGTTTCTTGCAATTTTGCCATGAAATTACAGACGGGGTAAGGAAGAAATAGTGTACTCTCTTTCGAAGCCAAAATGTCTTTAAGGCCTTTAGTTTCCTTTATTGCTTCAATGGCGGAAACATTTCGTTCTTCAATATTCAACACAGCTGGATGAAACGTAGCTGATTGTGAGTGCATAAAAAGGAGCCCCAATTCTGAATTTCAAAAAAATACTTTTATTATATTTGGGCATTTATCAATGCTCAAAAAGTGGTCTTTTAAAAGCTGATACAATTTTAAAATCCTCTCAATAGCAGGCATCAAAGCTAGCCACCTAGTTTTGCTGTAGTCTAGCAGTTTTTGGTATTCTGTGTTAGCTTCATAGACAATATTAGGTACGTTCTTTACGTTCATAACAGCAACAATCACTGTTGACTGTGATACGTTGCATTAAATCATCTGACGCCCCCACAGCCTTACCCCGCCGCCACCTGCCTTCCCGAACCGCGATTAATTTCGCGGGACTTTTCGAGTGTCGAGAGTTGAATTTTTTCAAAAAGGGACATTTTTGAGTCCCGACAACTTCGTTGGGGACAACAGGACACATAAAAACGGGACTGTCCCGTTCAAAACAGGACGTATGGTAAGGTTAGCTATAAACATATGGAAAATTTGACTTGCCGTGGGACATAATCACAAATATACAAGGCGTTTTTTGGTATCTTCTCCAGCTCTAAAAGAAGGATGGGATAGCATCCCAGTTATTTTTAGATATGTTTTAGTGAATACTATTGTACTACTAAAAACTATTGTATGAATTCACACTAGTTAACCCTAACATGGTTTTTTTAGTGTTCCGTACGGAACACTTATAAGATGAATGCGGTGTATGTCTGTCACACCCGATTTTCTTCGAAACTATTTGTCATAGAAAGTTGAAATTTGGTAATAATATAGGAATTAATGGCCTCATCAGAGCCATGTAGTTTTGAAAGTTAAATTTTGACTTAAGAGGTTAGTTTTGGGGGATGAAATCGGAAGTGAAAAAAAAATTTTTTTACTAGGTCATCAAGTGTGGTGTCAAACGAAAGCTTGTGAAAACACAAGTGATATATATATATATATACATATATATATATATATTATATATATATATATATATATATATATATATATATATATAAATGTAATACTTGCGCGCACTTTTCTTTGTATTATTTTTAAAAAATCGCGAAAAATCGCTCTGGCCCCGCCTTATCTCGAAAAGTACTTATCAAAAAAATTTTCAAAAAATTCTGGAACATTCTCCACGGGGTGTAGATTGAACGAAAATTATCACGAGTGCATTACCTTTAATAATTAATCTGGTATATAAAAAAAAAAAAAAAAAATTTCAAGGTCATCAATTTTAAGTAGGAAGATTGGAAACAAACTTTGTTGAAAACTCATTTGGGGTGTGTTTTGTGAAGTCACGGACCATTTTATACCTCCGTAACAAAATTTATTATTTTAAAAGCAATCAACGTACGGAACACTAATTGCTCAAGTTCAACTTGCACTTGACCGGTTATTCTACTTGCACTTCAGTTATAAATTAGGGTGTTTCAAATACTTTCTTTATGGACATACCCCAGGTACTGTAGGGAAATCTCGAGAGCGCTACAGGAGCGACGCGTGTGCGAAAAAAGCGATTCACCTTGGTCTTTAATCGCCGTAAATTGTACTCGGTGGAAAACACAATCCCGGGCAAATTATTCCAGAAAGATGAAGTTCTCCAAGTAAAGGCTCCTTGAAAACGGCTGTACGAAGAGTGACAAGTTGAACCTCATGCAGATGTGATGTATTAGCGTGACATCTATACCAGGCATGCGAGCTACATCGAACACTCAGCTCGTTAACCGTGCATGTTCCAAGGAATTGCGGTTCTTCTCTTTAATTTCGCGCGTGCCTAAAATAATAATAACGATAAAGGTGTGTCAAAATAAGCTTTGCAAATCTGACTGAAATTATTATAGTTATTTTGTACAAACATTTAACCTTTTCAGATCCATTATATAGGGATACGGAAAATAAGACGGAACAAAATAGCTTTTAATTTCAACAATTTTCCGTCTTCAAATTGCCTGATGCACTATGCAATTTGACAAATTACATTGTATTGTTCTTTAATTATATCAATTATCTCAAAACCGACTGATAATAAGTAGGTAGAAGGATGTTTAAGAATGTTTCCTTGTTATTTTGTCACCCCAATTTCGTGTTATTTTCGACAACAATTGACACAAATTATACGGTAAAGTTTGTATCCGAAGACAATTTTAGACTTGATTTAATTGTTTAATGGTGTGTTACAATCATTATTCGGGAAAATGGTCCTTAAATTTATAATTTCTATCGTTTCAGATACTAAGACCCTTAAAGCATAATAGGACAGGACTAGCGAACATGACTAGTTAAAAATAGGAGTGTTAGAGTCACGACAGTATACTTTAGGCCAATCAAAAAGGCTTTTTAGCAGAGGGTTTGCGTTACAGAATAATAATTTTAGGGTAGTTTTTCTAGTCCTTCTGTAATGAATACAAAACTATTATTTTCACTATCACTTCGATATTTGGTTTCAAATGATAAAACAATAATAATGTCTATTAGCTTTAACAGTCAATTTTTAAATATTATACTATTTGAACCAATTTTAATCATATTTTGGTTGCATTCACTTAATTTTGATGTAGGGTAAGTAGTTTAATAAATTTTAATAAATATTGCCTATATTTTTTGTTTAAAGTATAACACTTACTACAGGGGGTAAAAAATCCCGAGACATTTGAAGAAAAAAAAACAATATTTTGCACAAAATCGATCTTATTCTTCAATATACGAGGGCTATCCGAAAAGTTCTGGTCCTAACAATGAAAGAAAATTTTTTTGACGTGAAATATGTTTTATTTTTCAATATAATCTCCTGAAACCTCAATACATTTAATCCAACGTTTTTCCAATAATTCAGTACCATCATTAAAGTGTGATTCCAGAAGGTCTGCAAACTATCCATTCACGGCTGCAACATTTCCGTCATTTGATCCAGGAATTTTTTCAGGTTTCAGGTAATAACCAGAAGGAACTAAATCTGGTGATTACGCTGGATGTTCGAGCAATTCGTGCTTTAATTTGTTGAATTTTGCCTTCGTCAAAACACTTATGTGAACACGTGCATTGTCTTGATGAAAAATGTTTCTTCTCTTCTTTAAAGCAGGTCTTTTCTCACGAATTTTTGCATCCAACTGATCCAAAAGGTTACGATAATATTCAGAGTTAATTGTTTTACCTTTCTGAAGATAACCCAGGTATACAAATAAAAATACTCTGTCTTTTAAATGAGACACGAATTTTCTTAAGTATTTTTAGTGTTCCGTACGGTACACTTATAAGATCACTTCGGTGTCTGTCTGTCTGTCCGTCTGTCACACCCGATTTTCTCCGAAACTATTTGTCATGGAAAGCTGAAATTTGGTAGTAATATAGGAATTGATGGCCTCATCAGAGCCATGTAGTTTTGAAAGTTAAATTTTGACTTAAGGGGTTAGTTTTGGGGAGTGAAATCGGAAGTGAAAAAAAAATTTTTTTACTAGGTAATCGAGTGTGGTGTCAAATGAAAGCTTGTGAAAACACGAGTAAAAAATATATATATAATGTAATACTAGCGCTCACCTTTCTTTGTATTATTTTTAAAAAATCGCGAAAAATCGCTGTCCACCCGCCTTATCTCGGAAAGTACTTATCAAAAAATTTTGAAAAAATTCTAGAATATCCTCCACGGGGTGTAGACTGAACGAAAATTATCACGAGTGCATTACCTGTAATAATTTATCTAGTATATAAAAAAACAGAAATTTCAAGGTCATCAATTTTCGGTAAAGATTGGAAATAAACTTTGTTGAAAACTTATTTGGGGTGTGTTTTGTGAAGTCACTGATTATTTTATATCACCATAACATAAATTTTGACTTAAGGGATTCGTTTTGAGGGTGTGAAATCGGAAGTGAAAAAAAAATTTTTTTACTAGGTTATCGAGTGTGGTGTCAAATGAAAGCTTTTGAAAACACGAGTAAAAAATATATATAATGTAATACTTGCGAACACTTTTCTTCGTATTACTTTTAAAAAAATCGTGAAAAATCGCTGTCCCCTACCTTATCTCGAAACCAACTGATCAAAAAATTTTGAAAAAAATCCTGGAATATTCTCCACGGGGTATAGATTGAACGAAAATTATCATTACCTTTAATAATTTATCTGGTATATAAAAAAACCAAAATTTCAAGGTCACCAGTTTTCAGTAAAGATTGGAAACACAACTTTGTTGAAAACTCATTTAGGGTGTGTTTTGTGAAGTCACTGATCATTTTATACCACCCTAACAACATTTTTTATTTTAAAAACCATCAACGTACGGAACACTAATTGTGCAAGTTCAACTTGCACTTGACCGGTTTTTTTTATGCTGAATCCAAAAAAATCATAAAAAATCTGTGAGGTTTTTTCAGAAAACACTCTTAAAGTTGCCAGAAAACTATTAAATTGAAAAAAAAACATTTTAATAACTAGAAATCATGAAAGAAAATCAAACATTCGGTCATTTGAAGACAAATTGAAAGGACCAAAAAAGAAAAGAAAAAGATATCTCTAATAAATAAAAAAATTTTAATAAAAGAAATGAAAAAAAAAAGAAAATTAAAAAGAGAATTTATAAACGAAAGATTTAATTTTAATTTTGTAAAACAGTTTAAAATAAATAGTAAATAATTAAACAAATAACTCACACTCAAATACTCACATACTAACTCACTCGCATATCATCATACTCACTCACTCAATCACGTACTAACAACTAACTCACTCACTCGCTCGCTAAGTCACTCACTCACTCACTTCTACGCTCACTCACTCACTCATTAACATACCCCCATATTTAAACACTTACTTCTACACTCACTCACTCACTCGCTTGCTCACACACCCATTACCTCACACAACCACTCACATTCTCCCATATTCACTTAATCAATCTATCTACAAAATTAACTTCTAAAACTGTCTAGGGATACACATTAGACTGCAATCTTTTATTTCTAAATTGTAAACGGATATTTTTTTTTCAACACTAAATACTATTCCTCATGTTTTCATATCAAATTCGAATTTGAAAACTTAAAAAACTACTAGAAACGATAGTTTTGTTCGAAAAAAAATGCTTGTGTAGCTGTTGCATTTATTTACCTAAAAACGCATTTTATCAGCCAGATAGCACCCTTGTAAATGTTAAAAGCGAGTTGTTTTGTTGAAACTGAACATAAAACTTGATTTTTTGAGTCAAGATTAAGAACTTCAAAGAATACTGAAAATAATAGTTTTGTTCAATATTAATAAAAATTTAAAACAATTTTTTAATTTAGCTGTTGCACATATTTATTTTAAACAGCATTTTGCTATGTAGCTTAGTTAACGGTGGTATATGCGTATTTTTTGTTAAACATGAACACTAAAACCTAATATTTTTAAGTTTTTATGATAAACGTAGATTCAGAACATTTAAAGATGTCCAGAATAATAATTTTATTCCATAATTTTAATGAAAAAAAAAAAATGCATTTTTTCATGCAATCCTACCATAAGCACGAATACTCTAAAGCACACCTTAACATATTATTTCTGGACTTGGTCAATAATAAATACCTAAGCTATTTTCCCATCTACACGGATGGATCAAAGACAGACCAAGGAGTGGGAGCAGCCTTCTACTCCACTACCACCACGAGGATGTTCAAACTCCCCAATCATTCAACCGTTTTCTCTGCGGAACTTCTAGCCATCAAAGAAGCTATCCGCTTCGCTTTGTCAGTCAATTCCTCAAACAAATTCCTTATCATCTCTCATACTGATACAGCGCACTGTTATCCATAAGATCAAAAAATATGTTTTACAATTACATCCGGCAAATATATGACCTTCTATATATAGCCAAACTAAGACAAAAACAAGTCGCTCTTTGCTGGATACCAAGTCACATAAATAACTACGGCAATGACAGAGCAGACTATTACGCTAGATCGGCCATAGACAGAGGAAATATCATTCTGGACGAAAATCACCCGTCAGACTATAATAAACTACTTCAGACTCTATTTACAAATCTATTCCAACTCAAATGGGAACTGGAGGACCCCAATAACAAATTGTGGCACCTCAAATCTAGGGTAATACCCCCACTACATTCAACAAACTTAACCAGAACAGAGAATGTTACCATGCGTAGACTGGCAATAGGACACACCTACAGCACTCACTTACACCTCCTAAAGAGAGAACAAGCCCCTCTGCACAATTTGTGGCGTTTCCCTATCGGTTAAACACATACTTGAGAGTACACACTACAAAAACCTTAGAGAACAATATAACTTACCATCCAGTATAAAATTATTAATTACCTCTTTCGAGACATACAAAACAAATATAAAGGACTTTCTACTAGACATCAAATTTAAAATTTAGACTCATTCAAAAATAAACATAGGGGCGCTAAATGACCCAGTAGTCGAGGCGCCCAGCACACATAACATCCATCCATCCATAATTTTAATGATTATCCAGTTTTGCCTTATTAAAATGTATTTTTTTAATTTAATAGTTTTTCTGGCAACTTTAAGTGTACAACAAAATTATTTAATTACTTTATTAACTGTCACTAAATATATTTGTAAAGATTTTACAATTGCGTTATCGCAATTTCGTAGTACTACATTGTCAAACGCTTAACTAAGACTACCATAAAACAGATTTTTGGTATTTTATGTTTATATGATGAACAGATGTGGGTCTATTATGCACTAAAACAGTTGCAACAGAACGGAATTTGCTACGTCTAATTGACTATTCAGTAAATTTATATTATGGTCCTTCGAATGTCTGTAAATTTCTATGGATTCTAAGAAATTGAGTTTTGACCCTTTAGGTGCCTTATGGAGTATTTGTAAACAATTGATATTGGAAAAAGTATGGCCTGTTTCTAAGAAATGTTTAGCAAAGTGTGATTTTTCATTTTTTAGCCTATAAGAGGCATCGTGTTCTGCGAATCTTGTTTTGAAATTCCGTCCCGTTTGGTCTACGTAACAGCAATCAACTCTAACTTTAAGTGGGTTTTCTGAAAAAAATCTCACGGTGGATGTCTTTTTTATGTTTTTTTTTTTTTGGAGTCAGCATACAAAAACACTTAAGAAAACACGTATCCCACAGAGAATTTTTTTGTATATTTGTGTAATCGATCAACAAAACACCTTCAACCTCCCTTGCTTATGGAATCGTCTTTACCTTCTTTAGTGTGCTTCCACCAGCTTCAATCCATTGTTTCGACTGTTCTTTTCGCAATGATGTATAGTGGTGATTCAAGCTTTATCAGCAGTTATGAAATGACGCTTCAAATCCATTTTATTTTGCTTAAAACAATCCAAACGCGAATCTTCTGAGAGTTGACACTAACTGAAAGTCATATGGTTTTTTTTTGTTTGTGCTACCATCTCTCAGAAAACCTCGGAACTTTTCACTCCATATAGTATGAGCTAGAAAAATGTATAGAACTATTTATTCGGCAGTATGACCGTTTGTAAATCCAGCGAGTAAGCCAAGAGGCGAAAAAGCTGTCAAATTCTACAAGAAATATAACAAACGAACGGATCTGTTCCCGCATTAAGACTTCTCCATATAAATAGTAACTATTGTATATATCTAATTTTTTTTTAGGAATATAATAAATGAAATTTATATTTCTCGAATAAGGATGTTGACTATCAAATTTTTGTTACGTTACACTGAACAGATTATTTTATTTCTGGTAAAATTTGCGCATAAATATTTTGGCAATTGGTATGACAGAAATGAAGGTGACAAATTTTTGGAATTTTTTGCTTGGTAAGTATTACTTTCATATCAAACGATTCAGACAATTGCGAACGTAGAGGCAACTACAGCGTGCAAGTAGAAGAATCATCCGGTTGAGTGGTCAGCCTTGTAAGAATAGTAAGAATTGGCTGCGGATAGTCGAGGTGTTGCATACATGTTTGCATTCGGCTGACTCGCCCTGTATATTAAATTTATCTTTTTGTTCGAACAAGTATTAAAAAAAAGTTTTATCTGCTGACTGATGCCCTTTTACAAATTAGCAAAATAAGTTAGAGATTTTTAATGAAATACGATTTCTCATCTACAATCTTAAAACACAGAAAGTATAGCTATCGCTACATGAGGACAAGCCCTTGAAATAACACGTCTCCGTAAAATGAAGCCGGCTGACTACAGTTGGATCGTTAAAATATGCCTCGCCGAGTTGCCGCGCATATTTTTCCCAATCATTATTACATACGAGGTGTATTCGAAAAGTAAGGACCGCTTGCTTATATTTAAATATTGGCGGGTCTGAACGAAGTTGTACACATGCAGCGCCATCTATTGATTGTTTCCAAAGCCACTGGAGTTATTGTTTTGATTCAGTAGTCGTTTGCCTGTTGGTGAATGCAAACAACAATGTCCGCGATAATCGTTGCACCCGCTAGTTGCGAAGTGCGATGCTGTGATTAAATTTCTGTGTGCAAAAGGATCATCAGCTGCTCAAATTTATCGGGAGTTGTGCCTAGTTTATGGACTTACAGTAATGAGTCAAGGAAAGGTTAGATAATGGTGTCGAAACTTCAAAAATGGCCACACAAATGTGCATGATGAAGAGCGAAGTGGCAGGACCAGTATCCACACCGATAAAACCGTTCAACAAGTGGACCAAAAGCTGCAATCTGATCGATGATTGTACTTGAAACAGTGGCTTGGTGGACAACGGTTTAAAGACGACGACGAACTCAAGACCGCTGTTGTCAACTGGTTCAATTCCACGCAGCGTGACGAAAAGAGCGATTATGTGGAAAAGTGAAGTAGGTTTGTAGAAAAGTAAAACCGTCAAAAAAAACTTTTTCTAATATACTTTTTATGACCAAACGGTCCTGACTTTTCGAATACGCCTCGTGTAGTACAACTTCTACCTTCATGGCATCTCTAAGAAACTCGACAAGGAACATTTTAATGTTCCGACGGCTTCGTTTTGGAACGACGTGACATTTGGTTTCAAGCGTTTGCTTTTTGGTATCAACAGCTAGATTTTCTGTGATTATAGCTAGGCAGTATACGTTTTCGAAGATTCTTTGTACAGTAATATTACCTCAATTAATGTTAACATAAAATGAACGAGATTTTTTCTTATAGGATCATCTTTGCAGAATTTCAGAAGAGTTTTATGCTTTTTGGCGAAGAAAAATAAAACAATGGATATACATCGCCTTTTCAAAAAAGAAAAATTATAATATACATCCTCTGTCCAAAAAGAAATCACATTTAACAGAAAATAAAACATACGGCAGCTTCAGTTATTCAAATCACTAATTTCAATTGCTATATCTTCCTCAGTTTCGACACAACGTTTAAGAGGGTCAACTGATTTTCTAAATTACTTTTGTTATCATGATTTTTGGGATCCCATTGAGAATCGTGGTTGTATTGTTTTCGCTTTTTATCAGCAAATGCAGTCTAGTGAGACAAAGGACTCGCATTGGGCTTAACTAGTTGGGTAAAGTGACATACGCTCTTATTTTTTTGCGAGAAACTTTCTCAAAATAGCCGAATGATGAAACAGTCAGGGCTTTAATGAAGTCCTTCTAGTGCCAGTAATATTTTGGTCGCTTAACTTGTAAAAAACAAATTGTAATATAAAATTACGAAAGTCCAAACGGTCGATCGAAAGGTACCACGATAGTCGTACAACGGTTGGTTGCGGAATCCCCAGTTCACTTTCAGTGAATCTCGCAGAAAATTTCGGGTTCCCTTTGATAAAATCGCACCAATCTTTAAAGCTAACATCGCTGTATCCAGTACGGGATAAGCATTTAAGTTTTCCGAACGTTTACCAAACGGTACTGTCCCTTTTACCATCATAATTAGGCATCTAAAGAAGCAGATGTCATAAAAATAGCTGATACTGCCCTAATAACATTCAAATAAAACAGCAAGCGTTACTATATTTTCGAAAATTTATGTTTCTTTTTGGGCAGATACACGAGAAATAATGATAACACAGCCCAAAAAAAAAAAAAGTGGGGTATACTTTTGATGCGATATATCAGATCCGTAGTATTTTTGCCCGCTGATCACGAATCTGACGTCAGAATATCGCCATCACCTCTCAATTTTTTTCTAACCTCAAAAAATAGGTAAAAATTAGTAAAAATTAAGAAAAATATACTCCTAAAAAATTGATTCAAGCTTTTTCATGAATCCAAAGATGTATTAATATGTATTCGGACACGCTAAGCTAATATTCATCGGTTGGGTTAAGCCATACAGTTCTGTTTTCTTTCTAACCTCAATAAATCAGACAGATATAGTGCTTCTCGAATGCAAAAACGAATTCAAATTAAAATTCAACCGATTCTTACCAAATTTGGTACACGGGGGTTTTTTGGGTTGCTGATCATGAATCTGAGGTCGGATTTGCAAAATTCAAAATGGCGGATCCAAGATGGCGGACAAAATTTTTGAAAACCAACCGATTCCTACCAAATTTGGTATACAGTTGGGGAATCCTCAAACCTGATACTCTTAAACCCTAAACCCTGAAACCTTAGACTTCCACACCCTGTAACCTCAAAAAATAGACCTCAATAACCCTGTAACTTTAAAAATGAGACCCAATAAACTCAAAACCAGGACTTTTAAACCATATACTCTCAAATAGTAGACCCTTAAGCCCTAGAATTGCGAAGCGCGCCTAACTTTCCTTTTTTTAGCTGTATCTTGTTCTTTTTTCCGCGAATGACCTATTCAAAGGCTTTCTGCCCAAATGCTTTTGAGGACTTGTTTCTCTTTTTAGCGACCAGCAATAGTCCGCTAGCATATGGTCATCCCATCGTCCTTGATACCGATTTTCTATGATTTTCAGATCTTGGTGAAAACGTTCCCCTTGCTCCTCACTGTAGTCACCAAGATTATCTGGGAAATCATCGATGTGGGAGTCCAGGAAATGTAATTTTAGATTCATTAAGCAACCTAATGTTTGAAAATTTTTTACCATTTTCTGGACTATTTCTTTGTACTTAGGACTTTTATTATTTCCCAAAAAGTTTGTTGCGACTTCTTTAAAACTAAGCCAAGCAGCTTTTTCAACTTTATTCATTTTAGTAACAAATAATGAGTCTTGAAACAATTTTCTTATTTGTGGCCCGTCAAATACGCCTGCCTTCATTTAGCTTCAGAAAATTTCGGAAATTTTTTATGCAAATATTTGAAACATGGGCCGTTTGTATCTAATGCTCTCGTGAATTGCTTTATAAGTCTAAGCTTAATGTGAAGCGGGGGAATAAGAACTTTTCCTGGATCTACCAATGATGGAAACAATACATTATTTTCACCAGGAGTGAACGATTCTCTTGTTGGCCAAATTTTTTTCTTATAATGACGTTCCCTGTCTCTGCTATTCCACAGACATTTATAACAGGGATAAAGTGTAAACCCTGACTGTTGGTCAAGCAATATTGTTACAATTTTCAGATCTCCACAAATTTTCCAGTTATGATCAGCATATTTTATTTTTTATCAAAAGCTGCTTCATTTTTTCATATTGCTCTTCCATAACTGTGGAATGAGCAATCGGAATGGGAGCGTAAACGTTGGTATTATGCACCAAAAACTGCCTTAATGCTCCGTTTAGAAGAATCAATGAACAGTCTCCATTCTTCAGGATCGTATGAGTTATTTTGAAATTCATCCATTAGACCTTTTACATTGGTACAATATGAAAGTGACAATTCCTCGTCCATTGTGAAATATTTTCGAAATTCTTCATCTCTGTTTCTATAATAAGAAATCGTAGCTTCTGGCTTAAGTAAATGTCTTTTCTTTAAAAAGGAAGCAAGATGCTCTGAACCATCTTTGGATAAGCCTAAATCTCTGACTAGATTACTAAGTTCTCACTGTGATACGAGTATTGGTTCTGGTTTACGGTTGTATGGTAGAAATTCTTTATCTGTGTCACTAGTATATGATAGGTTGTCACTAGAACATTCATTAGTAACAGTGTTTGAATCTTTTTCGACAGTCTCAATGTTTTCGGCATGAACTGATAAGGTGAAATCATTTGTTTCCATAACATCAGCATCAAGTGGTTCAGGAGGCGGAATTAGTTTAGTTGGTCTTGTTACTGTCGAAACATCGTTATAAGTAATAGTGCTTTTATTTTTTCGGTTATGCCTAGATACAACATTCATACAAAAGTAGCAATCATTTTCACTGTATAGTCTATTCCATATTGCTGGTCTGGAATATTTAATCGCCTTCTTATTGATGTACAACATTATTTTGCAAGAACTGCAAATGATGTGGGGAACCCAATCTGTATCCTGGTGCTGTATTTCAATGTTAAAAAACAATCCTTATATAAGGTTTTAATCTTATCCGTTATCGGTGACCCCATTTTACTCAATACGTGTTGACAGCAAATATAACAAAATGAATCACTGTTTTTATCGCACTTATGAAAAGTCCTTGTACCGTGAGACCGTTTTCTTGTAGCATTATACTCTACATGAGCCAAGTCACCCACACATGAAGAGCTACGGTCGCTGGATGACGACGGCTGCGGGCCCGCTTTCCCACCCTGACCAACCGCCGATACTGGGTTTCCGAGTCCCTGCATCGTAATTCTCTTTCTTCTACCTGCCATGACGGCATCTAAGCCGTTATCCAGGGACTCTGCCGGCTAGTGGAGTAACACCATTGCCCACCGTCACCACATGGAGGTGCCCTGGATGCAGGTAGAAGAATAAAAATCGACCGATGAATTTTCTCGGCGTTCAAAATGGCGCGAAAACATCTGCCATCTTAAATTTTGCAAATCCAACCTCAGATTCGTGATCAGCGACCCAAAAAATCCCCGTGTACCAAATTTGGTAAGGATCGGTTGAATTTTAATTTGAATTCGTTTTTGCATTCGAGAAGCACTATATCTGTCTGATTTATTGAGGTTAGAAAGAAAACAGAACTGTATGGCTCAATCCAACCGATGAATATTAGCTTAGCGTGTCCGAATAATACATATTAATACATCTTTGGATTCATGAAAAAGCTTGAATCAATTTTTTAGGAGTATATTTTTCTTAATTTTTACTAATTTTTACCAATTTTTTGAGGTTAGAAAAAAAATTGAAATGTGATGGCGATATTCTGACGTCAGATTCGTGATCAGCGGGCAAAAATACTACGGATCTGATATATCGCATCAAAAGTATACCCCACTTTTTTTTTTGTGGGGCTGTGTAATTTTGGGCTATGACATACACCGCCTGTCGAAAAAGTTCCCGGGCTGATTTTTTCCTCGGCCTATAAGCAGTGCCATCTCATAAACAACAGTAAAAGCTTGAACTCACATCTGTAAACAACATATTTGCGTTCAACCAGTCAGTTGTGATCAGTCAGATTTCTTTGTATTATTTTTAAAAAATTGCGAAACATGGCTGTCTCCTCCTTATCTCAACAAGTATTGATCAAAAAATTTTAATATGGGGTGTAGATTGAACGAAAATTATCACGAGTGCATTACCTTTAATGACACAGGCCAACAAAAAAAAAATTTCTAAAACTTTTTAAACCAATACATCTAAGTGTTATGTATTTTCGGGTGCTGAAACCGTATCTGGTATTAGTTTTTTTGTATCACCCACAGTTCTCTCACAATATGACATCGATTAAATTTCAAAATAGGGAAAATTAGATTTGAATTCCGTTGTAATCATCCTTGCTTCAAAGTTGGAATCGAACGAAAACCCTTTCTTTCAGTTTGGCTTCTGATAAATGAGGAAATCTTTTACAACACTCGCCATCTTTATGAATGGCTTTCACAGATTGTTTCATTAAGCCTAACTAGGCTAACTAATGGTGGTAGAAGAATATTTTTTGGGTCTACTAAAGTTTTATGCAAAATGTTCTTCTCGCCAGGTGTTCCTTACGGGCCATTGTTTTTTGGACCAATGTTGATCTCTTGCTCTGCTGTTCCACTCACATATAAAACCTGGAATCTTTGTAAATCCCTTTTGTTGACCAAAGATCATGGAAACAACTTTTAAATCTCCACATAGCATCCAATCGTGAGCTGGATAGTTTCCTTCATATGGACTGAATGAGCAGCAGGCAGTGAAGCATAAGTATTTCCGTTGTGTAACAGAACACCTTTTAAACTAGTTTTTGATGAGTTTATAAAAAGCCTCCAATCTTCCTTCTTGTACTCAATGCCAAATTCGTTCATTAGACTACCAGTATCATAGCAGTAAACTAAATTCTCTTCCTGATGAAAAACTGAACAAACTGTTAATCTCTTGTTCTATAATGGTAAATACATGTTCCAGATTCCAAAAGATGTTTTTTTTCAGCCTAGTACCAAGCAATTCTGCTTTTTCCTTAGCCAAATCTAAATCTCTCACTAAATCATTTAACTCAGCTTGTGTAAATAACTGTAATTTTAAATTTTCTAGAGAACATCGAAACTCATCATCATCCGGTCGACTTTCATTAAATTCGGGGCTGGACTGTAAAACGTCATCAATAAACTGAGGTAGCTCAGGGATAGGAAGTCCAGGTCCATGTCCTACCGGCCGATTAGCTGAAGTAAAGTTAAGATAGACAATTACTTCCTTATTTTTGGAGTCATATCCCGAAACATCAACGCTGTAAAAATAACAATCATTTGAATGATTTTCTTGCTCTCTACATACTATGGGTACTGCAAATCTAAAAGCTTTCTTTTCTTTCTTATACCATTTCCTAAGATCCTCGACACAAACATAACATACTTTGTGAGGAGCCCAACATTTTTCTTGATTACCGATTTCTACATCAAGATATGCAGAGTATACTTTTTTTACAAAGTCAGTAAAGTTTCTTTGATATTTTTTAACTACAAACTGACCACATATATAACAAATAGTGTTGGTAGAGTTCTTACAACCACAATTAGCCATACTTTGAGTGTGAATTAAAGCACATGGGTTAAACACTGCAATGCGAGGTTATATTAACTGGAAGAAAACAAACAGCTGTGACATTCATCGGAACTTCCAACCTAATAACATTTGATTTTACTGCCAACCTTATAAAATTCTGATTTTACCTAATAACATTCGAATGATAAAAAATAAACTTTTCACATTTTGAAAAATTGGTGGGTGATACGACTTTTTTATTATTATTTTCGGACTCAGCACACCAAAAAACATAGGAATCAGGTAAAATTATTAAAAAAGTTTTTTCATCGTTGACCTGTGTAATTTGTCTGGTTTAAAAACCAAAACTTTTAATGTCATCAGTTTTCAGTAAAGACCGGAAAAAAACTTTGTTGAAAAGTCATTTCGGGTGTGTTTTTGGTGATTTTATACCTCCGTAACAATTTTTTTTTATTTTAAAGCAAGTCCGACTTGCACTTGGCAGATTTTTTATTAAGGCGGTCCTGGAACTTTTGGGACAGACGAACTGGATATTTTTTGATTATAGCAAGACAAAAGGTAATCCAGATAGATCTCATTAAGTAATGCCCTGCAGTAATGTCAGTTATGATTTATTTTGACGTTGCCTGTCCTAGTTACATAATTTGTTAATTAGTAAGAAATAGAATAAATTTTTTTACACGTACGTGTCTATTTATTTAATTGTATTTAAATTTTATTTATATTATAATGCGTTAAAAAACAAATTGTAGGTATTTCTTTTATAGTTGCATAACCTACAGTTATATTTTTTAAATCTCGAGTAAGTTTACTACGTCCATACCAAGTTAAAAAATTTCTGTAATGGGGAATAATTAAAGCTAAATGTAGTAATGATATACAGATCATATAATAGAATTTATTCTTGCAATAGGTTTATTGCACCTTCTTACCTTAACCTTTATGAAAGGTGTACGATTTTTACGGAACGAAAATATTAATTATGTAAAAGTATCCTTGAATATATAATTAACGATAATATTAAAGAGGGCGGTGCAGAATTTTTCAGGCGTAAGATATTGGCGATTTTGTTGATTGATTTAAAAGATAACATAACAAATGCTTTTTGGATTTAATTTGAGGTAATGGGTATATAAGGATATAAATTATTTTGCTTTCATATTTAGGTAGAACATCCCTTCTTGTCTAGGTGTCAATTTCCTTAAGGCTTTTCGACGCCAGATGTACAGAAATTGGTTGGGTAAACATAACTGTTCGATTTTCCTGGGAAGTGAAAAAAGTCTGTGGTCGTCTCCCTTCTAAAACCGGGCAAAAGTCTGGGAAGAGTGGACTCGTACAGACCGATTTCGCTCCTCATATACGAGTATACTGATCAAAGTTGCTGAGAAAATAATACTAAATAAGTTAAACAGTATTTACGAAATCTAAAAAAATTCCAATCAGAACAATTTGGATTCCGGAGCGGGCACAGTACCATCCTGCTGATTGCAAGATGTACTAAACAAAATAAATAATCAGCAACACACCGTTGCGCTTGCCCTGGACATCCAAAAAGCATTCGACAAAGTATGGATCAACAGCTTCTATAATATATATAAAATGAGACCTCTCTCTGTCTGTCTGTCTGTCTGTCCGTTAGTGCGCTTATCACTGGAGAACAACTTATCCGATTTACGTACTTTTTTTTTAAAACATACATATGTTCTCTGGCCAGGTTATAGGCTATATTTTATTACGATAGGTAGCATAAGGAATGAGCAGTGACAATATTAGTGAATGAAGTCGGAAAAAGTCTGCCGCTAGCGTGTTTCCTTGCAATACACAGCCTAAACCATTAAATATGGAATAATATTATGTAGCAGAGAATATCTATAATCTATAATATATATAAAATACAATGTATCTCTGTCTGTCTGTCTGTCCATTAGTGCGTTTATCACGCGAGAACCACTTATCCAATTTACGTGTCTTTTTTAAATTCATACATATATTCTTTGGCCAGGTTATATAATAATAATCTATATCTATAATATATATAAAATGTAGCGTCTTTCTGTCTGTCTGTCCGTTAGTGCGCTTATCACTGGAGAACCACTTATCCGATTTACGTGCTTTTTTTTTAAAACATTCATATGTTCTCTGGCCAGGTTATCTATCTATAATATATATAAAAAGCAACGTCTCTCCGTCTGTCTGTCTGTCCGTTAGTGCGTTACGTACTTTTTTTTAAAACATACATATGTTCTCTGGCCAGGTTATAGGATATATTTTATTGCGTTAGGTAACATAAAGAATAAGCAGTGACGATAATAGTGAATCAAGTCGGAAAAAAGGCTACCGTTAGCGCGTTCTCTTGCATTATACTGCCTAAACCATTAAATATGGAACAATATCATGTTGCTAAGAATATAATATATATAAAATGCAACGTCTCTCTGTCTGTCCGTTAGTGCGCTTATCACTTGAGAACCACTTATCCGATTTACGTGTTTTTATAAATTTATACATGATGATGATATGTTCTATATAATTCGATATAAGCCTAGATAATGGGAGAGATAGGTATAAATAATGGGAGATAAGGAGAAATAATGGGAGATAAGCAGAAATAAGTCTAAGTAATGGAAGTTATGGTGAGATAATGGAAGATAAGCAGAAATAATGGGAGATAAGGAAAAATATTGCGAGATAAGTCGAGATAAGCCTAGATAATGGGAGATAAGGTGAAATAATGGGAGATAAGCAGAGATAAGTCTAGGTTTTGGGAGTTATTGTGAGATAATGGGAGATAAGGAGAAATAATGGAAGATGAGCAGAGATAAGCCTAGATAATGGAAATTATGTAGAGATAATGGGAGATAAGGAGAAATAATGGGAGATAAGCAGAGATAAGTCTAAGTAATGGGAGTTATGGTGAGATAATGGGAGATAAGGAAAAATATTGCGAGATAAGTCGAGATAAGCCTAGATAAAGGGGAGATAAGGTAAAATAATTGGAGATAAGTATAAATATTGGGAGATAAGGAGAAATAATGGGAAATAAGCAGAGATAAGTCTGGGTAATGGGAGTTATGGTGAGATAATTGGAGATAAGGAGAAATAATAGGAGATAAGGAGAAATATTGCGAGATAAGTCGAGAGAAGCCTAGATAATGGGAGATAAGGTGAGATAATGGGAGATAGGGAGAAATAATGGGCGATGAGCAGAGATAAGCTTAGATAATGGAAATTATGTAGAGATAATGGGAGATAAGGAGAAATAATGGAAGATAAGGAGAAATAATGGCAGATATTTTATTAGGTAACATAAGGAATAAGCAGTGACGATAGTAGTGAATCAAGTCCACGCGAGTAGAGCCGCGGGCACGGCTAGTGTTATATAAATTAATTATAAAACCTAATCTTCCATTATATATGACACTTCTACACAGCTACTTAATTAGACGAGAGTTCAAAGTAAGAGTCGGCAATTCCTTATCCATACCTAAACGCACTAAGGAAGTGTCGCGCAGGGCTCTGTACTGCCACCAAAACTTTTTAATTTATACATAACTGATCTTCCCAAATACCCAACCACAAAAATAGGATTACTTGCAGATGACGCGCTCATCTACGCATATTCGTATTATGCGAATGTAGCTAGAGCGCACATCTACAATTATTTAACTAAACTACTCCAATGGCTGAAACTTTGGAAAATCAACCTAAACAAATCAAAATGTGAAGGCATAATACTAACCAGAAAGATAAAATGTTCCTTTTAAAATAAATGACACTCAGGTACCCTTCAGAAATAAGCAAGTATCTGGATGTCATTATTGACACAAGGTTAAGATTTCACTCACATATAAGCCACATTAAAAAAGCATTCGTGACAATACAAAATCTATATGCACTTATATCCCCGAACTCACACATGGATCCAGGAAATAAATTGATGATCTATAAACAAATAATAAGACCAGTACTAATGTATGCCGGCCCTGTATCGTGCAGTATATCTGAAACCTAAACGAAACGACTACATCACACACAAAACAGAATACTAAGATGCATGACATCAACTTGACGTTACATACGAATCAACCAACTACACCAAATGACTAACATGCAGACCATAAGACAACACATAGAAGAAATATCTAACAAATTTTATAAATACAAAATACCACTCTATCACGTAATACAATACGGGAGACTTTAATCTACCAAATTTTGTGAATATAGGTTCTGTAAATGATGCCAAATGTGAGTTAGTATGTAATTTTATGGACTTTTTCTCTCTTGCACAACATAACAGCATTTTTAATATCAATAATAGATGCCTAGATTTACTTTTATCTAATTTTAGTTGCATTGTACAGAGAGATCATTGTCCTATAGTTGCTGAGGATGGCCATGCCATCATCCAGCCCTTGCCACCGAGGTTCGCCTCGGAGCGGGTGGAATTGGCAAATTCCCTGTCAATAATGAAAATCAATTTAAATGTTATAATTTCAAAAGGGCTAATTTTCATATCTTGTAGCAAGATTTGCTTAGCGTTGATTGGTGTGAGTTGGATCAGCATACAGATGTAGACGTGTGCTGTGACAGATTTTATGAAATTTTGTATAGTATATTTGACAGGTCTGTGCCTTTATTCAAAACCAAAAGTAGTTCCTCTCCAGTCTGGTATAATGTAGATATTGTAAAAAATTTGAAACGTAAGAATAATCTTTTTAGGAATTATAAAAAATCAAATAATGTAAAGTGCTATGAAAAATACAGAGCGTTGAGAGCGGAGACCTGTCAGATGATTAAGATCGCATATAGTTCATATATCAGAGGCATAGAGGGAAGTATTAAAGACGATCCTAAGGCTTTCTGGAGGTATATTCAGCAGAAGAGGAAAAGTTGTGCAATTCCAGGTGTAATGATATACCAAAATGCTGATTTTAATAACCCTAAGGACATTGTTAGGGCTTTTGCCAATCATTTCTGAAGTGTTTATAATACTGCGAATGATGTCACCAGTAGTTCTCATTCTGTGAATCAAGGGCATATTGAAATTGTCGCGCCGCGTTTTGCTCCGAGTGACGTTGTGACGGTGTCAAAGCGACTTAAACCAAAGATGTCCAGTGGTCCAGACTCTGTGCCAAGCTTTTTTATTAGAGATACTACAGATGTTTTGGCTGCTCCACTTAGTAAAATTTTTGACCTTTCCATATCTAGCCAAAGATATCCTGTGAGGTGGAAAACGGCTAAAATATGTCCAGTTTATAAGAGTGGCAATAGAACAGAAGTGGAGTGGATTTTTGAAATGCTTTTGTATGGGCACATTGTGGCCAGAGTGGAACCATTATTGTCGGTGCGTTAGCACGGTTTTATGAGGGGTCGGTCGATGGCCACCAACTTGTCCTCCTGTACACATTTTACTTCTAGGGTGCTTGATTGGGGAGCTCAGGTTGATGTGGTGTTCACTGACTTCTCGAAAGCGTTTGACAGGATAGATTATGGTGTGCTTCTGGAAAAGATGGTTGATTTTGGCTTCACGACGAATTTTGTTAGTTTCTTCAGAACATACCTGGTGGAAAGATTCCAGTATGTTCAGTATAATGGTTTTAGGTTGCATTCGTTTCGTGCAGAGTCCGGTGTTCCACAGGGGTCAAACTTGGGACCGCTATTATTCCTTATGTTCATAAATGACATTCAGGAGGTCATTGATGTGGAATACCAGATGTTTGCGGATGACCTGAAATTGTATGTGTCAATTGAGTCTAGTGGCGACTGTGAACGACTGCAGAGTAATGTTGAGGCAGTGCGGGAGTGGTATGACAACAATGGGATATTGCTAAATGCAAACAAATGTTCTGTAATGACAGTGAGCCGTAAAGTATCTCCAGTAAACTATAATTACAGTATAGGTAATATAGAGTTGCAGAGAGTGGAGACTACCAGAGACCTGGGCATTGTTCTGGACTCTAGGTTGACCTTCAATCAGCACATTGGCAAGGTGGTTTCAGAAGCGATGAAAATGATGGAGTTCATAATTAGAAATGGTGGGTCTTTTCAAAATATTGAAACCTTTTCAACATTATACAATACATTGGTCAGAAGTAGGCTTGAGTATGGCACCATTGTATAATAGGTGGGTTGTGGCTTTGGAAACGGTTCAGAGGAGGTTTTTAAAGTTTTTGGCTAGGAAAGTTGATGGGGTGTATCCACCGGTAGGTATAGAGAATGATATTTTGTTAGAGAGATTTACTTATATGACTTTAGAGAAACGTAGAAATATGGGTATGGTGATGTTTCTGTATAAACTTGTAAATGGTGTAATTCAATGTCCACTGTTGCTGGAGGAACTGAATTTTGTTGTGCCCAGACTAGCTCATCGGACTGGAAACTTCTTCTATCCTCCTACTGCTCACACAAATATATTGTATACTTCACCCGTTTATAAGATATGCGCTGCTTATAATAAGGTATCTAGAGCATGTGATCTGTCCATGTCTCAGAGGGAATTCTTCTCTATCTATTTAAACTTGTTTTAATAGCTGTAAGCATATGTGTAGTTTGTTTATTGTTTGTATAATTAAGCATTTTATTGTTTGTATATGGTAATTAAGCATTTTGTGATATATATTAGTATTGTTTAATGATTGTATGATCGGCCCTATTAATTAATTATTTTGTTGGGCTTGTAACAGTAAATAAATAAATAAATAAAATATTACACAAACTAAACAACTAGATCGTCCCAAACATAAACCATTGTACCACAGATTGCTAATTTATTTCGGGGGTCCATCTAAATACAAATATAAACATCTAAATAAGTAAAATTAGGTTTAAGTTTAAACATAATCTATTGTAAATTATTAATAAATTGTTAACTGTTAACCAGATTCTAAATTAAATAAATAGTGAAGTGCAGTGTACAGTGCAAATAAATGATAAACCAAAATAATAATAACAGTAAAAAAGAAATAAAATAATAATAATAATTAAATAATAAAATAAAACTAGTAATAATTTAAATACAAAATATTTACACCGTGATAATATACATTGTAAATAATGTAAACAACAAAATGAGTGACTGGTTGTACATAGGAATGAGAGAAAGAGAGAAAAGAATAAATGCAAACGGTAGAATGAAAGAGATTATAATATAAATTAGCTAATAATAAAGTCAAACTAACTAGACCTTGTACCTGACAAAATCAAACTGTTTTTTTTTGTATAATTTTTCCAGGTAAAAACAAATAAATAAAATATCATCAAAAAACGAATAAAAAATTAACATACTCTTCTTCAAACAAACAAATATATAAAAATCATTAAAAATATGTTGGGAAATGATTACAGAAATAGAATAAACACCAGGTAAGCTTACTAAACATGGCCGAACATCAAACCTGCCGCAGGGCTAGAAGCAACAAATGAATATACTCGTAATTGTATATTATTGTATTTACCATACATCCACTAATTTAGTAAGTAAATTAATTATTGTACTGATTTATGAATAATAAAAAACTTATAATTTGAGATAGATAAGACTAGCGCAAATCGTAAACAGAAGACGCAGAATGACTGACTTACGGTCTGAGGTGCTCGCGGCGTATGCCCCTTGCATTCATCGTACTTTAGCCATCCCTATTGACTATCATTGCAATAAATAAGTATCCCTTTTAAAGTATTGTCAAATTATGCATTATGATGGCTAAAAATGTATCTTAATAATAGAACCGGAAAAGTCATTATTAAAAGTAAAGAGTGTGGTTTGGTTTCTGGGAAACTGTCACTAGGTGTGCCACTTGAAAGTATTCTCGGACCACTGCTTTTATTATTTATTTATTTTCCGTTGTAATGTATTAACTCCTATTGCAAATTATGCTGACAAGTCAAATATTTGACTTAAACATGGATATATTAAGGTGTACAAATTAATACGATATCGTTCTTGAGTTAATAAAATTTTCATTACTTTACACATTCTAAATCGTTCTTGCCCTGTATGGCCTGACGTTACCCAGAAAGTTACGATCCGAAAGATCAGAGTCATCGTTTCGAAATCCCTGGTTTCACATTTTGCACGTTGCACGTTTTCTAGGTCACCACACTTCCAAAGGTGAATTTATGCAGCTTCAGCATTTCTTTTTACATTTATTAAGTTGCAGAATTCAGCATCTCATAAAGTTATTATCTTCCCTTTTTTGGGATAAAAGTGAATTTGAAATTACATTTTTAGATATTTATTTCAAACGTAAATAATTAATTTATACATTGTGTTCTAAAAAAGTATCCGAAGAAGATTGAAACCATTCTTTTTATACTAGAGCTAAACTGTCAATATCATTATCCAGAACACTCCATTTCTTTCTATAAAAGGTTAACATGTGGTGTAAAACGCGTTAGTAGTTTTAAGCGGAGTAAAAGAAGGCTATTTGAATAAAATAAATAATCATTCAAGAATATCTTTCATACAAGAATTACACAGGGCAACAAAAAAATATTTTTTGTTTTGGTGCCTGGGATTTTAGAGCTGATTTTAACTATATTTGGGACGCTAAATCTATACATGCAATCCGTTTTTCTCTATCAGCTCTACTTTTTTAGATACATCAACTTATCTACCAATGTGGTTTTTATTCAGTATAATCATTTATGAGAGTTCTAAAATTATTATATATTCATTAATGTAGGTACAATGGTTTTATTGTCTGTCTGTAATTGAGTAGATTCTAGGTAAATCTATAAATAGTGGAACCATTGCCTATCAGGTACCTGAACTGATCCTTTTAATCACCTAACTCGGGTAAGTCTCGTCAGTTTGTGCGTTCTTACTAATGAGAGTAGATCGAATTCGGCGTGTTATTTTATGTTAAAAAAATAGTGTTTTTGTGTTATTGAACAGAATTAAAATGAGTTCAGGTTCCAGTTCAAGAAGAAGTTGTGTAAATCAACCTGATGTGTTTTGCTATACATGTTTCAACAAAACAGACAAACTATTACTGACTTTGTAAAGCGAGCGTATCTTGGATACTTTGGAGTTAAGCTTGGTGATCAGGACAAAACGTGGGCCCCACATCTCGTATGTAAAACTTGTACAGAGCATTTACGGCAGTGGACTACCGGGAAAAGAAAATGTCTAAAATTCGGCGTACCAATGGTTTGGAGAGAACCAAAAAACCTCTTCAATGATTGTTATTTCTGTTTAGTAAATACTAATGGAATCAATCGAAATAACCGCAGTAAGTGGACTTATCCCAATTTAGACTCGGCAATACGCCCTATCCCGCACTCAGATGAAATACCGATTCCAACATTTCATCAGCTACCACATATCTCTGATGACGAATATTTTCCCTCTGATCGCTCTTCTGATGCTAATAAAAGTTCTGATGCTAATGAAACTAACAGTGACTATGAGGGGACGTCATCAGTTCCTCAACGCTTCAATCAAAATGAATTAAATGATCTCACCAGGGATCTCAATTTATCGAAAAAAGCTTCTGAAGTACTGGCTTCTAGGTTGAACGACAAAAATTTACTGGAACAAGGAACCAAAATTACCTTTTACCGTACAAGAGAAAAAGATCTGCTACCATTCTTTTCTCAAGAAGACAATCTTGTATTTTGTCACGAAATTAGGGGACTCATGAAACAAATGGGACTTTCTGAATATATTCCAGATGATTGGCGCCTATTTATTGACAGTTCAAAGCGAAGTTTAAAATGTGTCCTTCTACATAATGGGAATAAATATGGTTCAATACCACTAGCTCACTCAACGAAACTGAAAGAAGAATATAATACCATAGCTTTGGTCTTGCAGAAGATAAAGTATTACGAACATCAATGGATGATTTGTGTAGACTTAAAAATGGTAAACTTTCTTCTTGGGCAGCAAAGTGGTTACACGAAATATCCGTGTTTCTTGTGCCTCTGGGATAGTAGGGACAAAACACACCACCGGGTTAGAAAAGATTGGCCTCAGAGAGAAAACATGGACGTTGGGGAAAAGAATGTCAGTAACGACGCTTTGGTTGAAAGCGAAAAAATCATACTTCCTCCGTTACATATAAAGTTGGGCATAATGAAGCAATTTGTAAAGGCTCTTGATAAGAATGGGTCTTGTTTTGCATATATAGGGGTAAAAATGCATCAGTTGAGCACAGAAAAACTCAAAGCAGGGATATTTGACGGCCCACAAATAAGACAATTAATTAAGGATCCTGCCTTCATAAATTCAATGAATCAAGTTGAACGAGAAGCTTGGACATCATTTGTTGCAGTTGTAGAAAATTTTCTAGGCAAACATAAAGCTCAAAACTATGTTGAAATGGTTAACAAGATGCTTAATAGTTTCAAATCCTTAGGGTGCAATATGAGTATTAAAATATACTATTTACACAGCCACTTAGACCGTTTTCCAGAAAATTTAGGAGACATGAGTGAGGAACAAGGTGAAAGATTTCACCAAGATATTAAAGTTATGGAGGACCGCTACCAAGGAAGATGGGACATGCACATGATGGCAGATTACTGCTGGAGTTTAAAAAGGGACTGTTTAAAAAAACATTCAAGAATGTCGCGGAAAAGAAGCTTTCCAAGTGTTGAGTGACTATTTCATTTCTTCAATGTTTTTTTTTTGTTTGTAAGTACGACATAATATTGTGTTTTGTATAACTAAAATAAAAATTTCGTATCTACTTTTGTTTACTACACTTACGGATTTGAGTTACAATAATGTAACTTATATTTCTCTAAAATTGTAGGTACAAATGAATACGTTATTTGAATTCAGGACATCAAATTGATATAGAATCAGCTCAAAAAACCTCGACACCAAAACAGCTGTTCCCCTGTGTTATTCTTCATTGTAATATTCGAAAGTCATTTACACTGCTCGTTTTAAATATTTTCGATGTCTGGTATATTTTATTGCCTGTAATATTACGTGGGGTAAAAACTTCCGAGACTTTCCAAGAGATGGCAGCACAAACAAAAAACCCAGGTGATTTTGAGTTAATGTCAACTGACAGAAGATTCCTGTAATCATAAATTCATGACATTTTTTCTATTAGTTTGCGACTTACAGCGTTACGAGTGACACTACTTTTGATTTTTGCAAAACCATGGAACAAGAAGAATTTCGAATTGCTTTTTGATGGGAAAAAATACAGCTAGAACTCAAGAATGACTTGAGAAGTGTTATGACTCATCTGTTCCGTCGAAAGCAACTACAGTCCCTGGCCAAATTATTAGACGCACTGTATTTTTTTTAGTAATTTTATGTTTCTTAAGAGTTTTTATGCAATAATGGTATATTTAAACTACAATATTATTGATTTTTATTTAAAAGAATTGTTATAGACTACATATTTGTATTTATTTTTAACATATGGCAACACTGTGTTGACAAAGTGATACATGAACGTAAATAAGTACAAACCTGTATCAGTCGCGATCGGAATCGAGTCAGGTACGGACGTGTTTCTGTGGCTTTATGGACTGTGATTGTTTGTTTAACAGTTTTATACTACTCAGTTATTAGTTTATTTTGTATGCAGTGTTTTAAAAAAGTAATTGGACTATTTTCATCATGGGTAGAAAAGGCGATCTTTCACCACGTAAAAAAGCTGAAGTGAAGGCCCTTGTGATTGCGAAAACATTTACACAAACCGAGAAATATCACGAAGATTGGACGTTTCTGAAGCTAGTGTACGACGCATAAAAAAAGAAAATTGAGTCAGGGAAGGAATTAAGCCCGAAAAGAAAGAAAAGATGCGGTAGAAAACCAATTTTCACTCCACGGTCAGAGAGATGTTTGAAGAAAATTTGTGTAGAAAACAGATTTGCTACCACAAAGGTAATAAAATCACAACTCCAGGATGCTAGCGTAAATGCTTCTGAGCGCACTGTTCGAAGAAAATTGAAAGAATTAGATTTTAAGGCCTGTCGCCCCGCCAGGAAGCCCAAGTTAACAGCTGCAATGAAAGCAAAGCGCCTGAAGTGGGCCCAACAATGGCAAGACAAAGATGTGGACTTCTGGAGATCGGTAAGATACAGCAATTTAATCAATAATTGATACATTATTATCATTTTCAGTTAAATAAAGCAAATAAACATGGAAGTTTTCCTATTTTAAGAATAAAGCTCGGTATGTGCGTCGTCGTCATGGAGAAAAGTTTCATCCTGATTGTGTCGTCCCGACGGTTAAACATCCCACCAAAGTGATGATTTGTTCAGTCACCAGCGGCAAGGGCACTGGACGTCTGTACGTCGTCAAAGGAATAATGAGGCAAGATCAGTACAAAGAAGTATTACAAAATCGGTTGATTCCGCAGCTCAGAGAATGGTTTCCAAATGGGGAACCATTCACTTTCATGCAAGATGGAGCTCCCTGCCACACTGCTCGGTCTGTTAAAGCTTTTTTGGCAGAAAAAAATATCCCTCTGTTGGATTGGCCCTGATATGAACCCCATTGAAAATGTGTGGGAGCTGATGAAAAGAGAAGTGGCTAAAGATGTGATTACCAACAAAACCTAGCTCCTAGAAAAGATTATTCATGTGTGGAATCATCATCCTCAAATGCAGGAGACAGTACAATCTTGCATTGATAGCATGCCGCGCAGAATTAAAGCTTTGATAGCGGCTAAAGGTGGCTCAACTAAATATTGACTTTTTACTAACATTAATTTCACTTTTCTTTAAAACTTAATAAACTTATGCTTTTCTAAATTAATGCTGTTCTTTTATGTCAAATAAATAGGTAATTGATTGGATAATATAAAAATAAAAAACAAATCAATTTAAAATAATAAAACGGTACAATATCACTCGGTAATTAATATTTTACATGAAATCTTGCAGTGCGTCTAATAATTTGGCCAGGGACTGTATATATAAAAAAGGATAGTTGCCGCGCACTCTCACGATTGCTCGAAAACAGCAACGTGTGCAAGTGAAATATTGTACATATAATGGGTAAATCTGTCTATAATTTATGTACAAAAAGCTGAAAAATGGTTCCGCCATGAAGCACTGCACAAATTTTCAATAAGTACCCGCAGACCTTTTTCATGTAATCACTGAAAAAATTAAAACAATTATTATAATTATAAATATTTACTATTTTATCAAAAAATTTTATTAAACAGTCGATTATATTTCATAATTTTAACTACTCTCTCAAGTGGCTTTCCGTCATCAATAGTACGGTTATTCTTGAAATCATCCTCCTCTCTTTGACAATCAAATGGATTAAAAGGGTTAACCAGAGCGTAAACACTGCCTTGAGGATCGTTAAAAAATCTCGAAACGTAGGGCATCCGCTTGAATGATTGTGCTAGGACATCGTGATATTCTGCCTCCATTGGTTTCCTAAAAACATATTTTAAAAGTTCGTAAAAAAGGTGATAAGCAGTTTAGTTTAATAATATTTCCAATGCATTTAGAGCTCTGCACAAACCGTTGCACAGTGTGGCCAACCGTGTGGTGCTGTTTCAAAAATACCTACAGGTCTGAGAATTCATCTATTTTACATTTTTTTTTTTCAAATATGATCAAATTTCTAAGACATCTTCGGAGCCCGATTTAAAAAAAGAAACCTAACTTAACGTAACCTAATCTAGCCTAATATAAAATAATGAAAAATTGGGAAATGAAAAGTAAGACTCTGAATCTAAAAGCCTTAGATATAACCCAACACAACCTAATCCAACCTAACACGACTTAACCAAACCTGATCTAACCTAACCTAATCTGAACTAGCCTAACCGAGCAACCATACGTATGGTTAGGTTAGGTTGTATTTAACGCTTTTAGATTCATTTTTCGTTTCCTACCTTACACATATTTTACATAGATTTATTTTGTATTTTGTTATGCTAGGCTAGGCTAGTTCAGATTAGGTTAGGTTAGATCAGGTTTGGTTAAGTCGTGTTAGGTTGAAATAGATTATGTTGAATTATATTTATTTATTTGAGAATATACGGGTACACCCCTTTTTGCAATGTATTTATAATACTTTACAATATAACCAAATCAATAACAGAACGGCCGAAAATGTGGAATAGCTTACACTCCTACCTTGAAACAATCAACGCCAGAGCATCCCTTCTGAAGTACGAGGAGGAAACCTGAAAAAATGTTCAGCTCCCAGCACTGGTTCATGAATCTCATATCCCTCAGCAATGGTGAATGAAAACCATAATTAGTTCTGTGAAAGCCAGTAAAGAACAATTCAATTTGCCTTAAATGTCTTTGAGGTACATTTAATTTTACGAGTGACAATAAAGCGGGACAATCTATCAACCCGTTAAATATCTTATACAGAAAATACTGATCATTTACCAAACGTCCATGAGCTAACAGATTCAAGTTCATATGCCCCTAATAATAGTATAATCATGGTCAGCTATTGCCATATCACACTTATAAGCACACAGTCACAGAAACGTGTTGTGAATTTTTTCGAGATTGTACTTATGTACTTCAAACATTGGCGACCAGACAACAGCTGAACACTCCAGAACAGACCTCACCAATGTGCACTACAGGACCCTTAATGAGGACAATGATAAATCCCTGAGATTTCTATATATAAGTCCCAAAATCTTACTGGACTTGTTAATAATATATACGTAATGTTCACAGAAAGAGAGGCGATAATCAAATCTTACTCCTAGATCCTTCACTTTGCCCAAACTGTCCAACACTATTCCACTAATAACATAATTACTATTGACATTCTTATGTCCTCTAAAGAAGCTAACAGATTCACATTTAGATGCATTAAGCAGTAGACAGTTTGTCTCAACCCAATTTACAAGTCCATCCAAGTCCGCCTGCAAGTCCCGGACGTCCTACACATTCAACACCTTCTTAAATACTTTAAGATCATCGGTGAACATAAGCAAATCAGAGCTCAGTTTTATGACCGGCAATATCATTGACAAGCAAATTGAAAAGGAGCGGAGAGCAATGGGCGCCCTGTGGCACTCCAGAAACTGCAATAAAACTAAAGAGTTGATTGATTGGTCCGTTACTTTGTGGCAGTACATTTTAACAATAAAACTACTTAATTACTTTGTTAACTGTCACTAAATATATTTGTAAAGATTTTACAATTGCGTTATCGCGATTTCGTAGTACAACTACATTGTCAAAACGCTTAACTAAGATTGAAACAGATTTTTGGTATTTTATGTTTTTATGATGAACAGATGTGGGTCTATTATATGTTAAAACAGTTGAAATAAGACAGAATTTGCTACGTCTAATTGAGTATTCAGTAAATTTATACTATGGTCCTTTGAATGTCTGTAAATTTCTATGGATTCTAAGAAGTTGAGTTTTGACCCTTTAGGTGCCATATGGAGTATTTGTAAACAATTGATGTTGGGAAAAGTATGGTCTGTTTCTAAGAAATGTTTAGCAAAGTGTGATTTTTCATTTTTTTAAACCTATAAGAGGCATTGTGTTTTGCGAATCTTGTTTTGAAATTCCGTCCCGTTAGGCCTACGTAACAGCTATTGCACTCTTGACAATTAAGTTTATAAACTCCTGATTTATTGTATTTATTAGTTTTATCTTTGGCATTAAAAAATATATTGGATAATTTTTGAGCGGGTTTTAAAGCTATTCTTGTTTTTTTCGGTCGTGAGAATTTGGGATATTTTATCCGAGATGGGACCAAAATATGTCAGAGGTATGAATGTTTTCTTTTCTCGGTATTCTTTTACGAGGTAGATTAAGCTGAAAGTCATTTATTTTTGTTTACGGGTTATTAAAGTATTAATTCCTTCCAACCTAAAATAATTAATACTGCCATGTACTGCCACAAAGTATCGGACCAATCAATCAACTCTTTAAAAGAAGCAAGAACTGCAGACCAGTCCAAACTCTACTTTAAATTAAGACTCAAACACCGTATATCAGTTCAAAACGCATGGTTCAACCAAGAATCTCTAAGAAACAACGTCGTCCCAAAATACACACACGTAAAATGCAACTCATCATCAACCTCGGCCCGGAAAGCTATCCATTCCTGCAAGATCACATGGCTGAAGGAAGAAGCTAAGAAATGGTTCCGCAACAGAGACAACCTCTTACTCCATATCAAGGTACTGCACTCTGAATTAGCTTATAAACTCCACCCAATAGAATTCGATATCTTTGATGATAATACTAGATTAAAAATTAGCCAAATTATTCACAAAATTTATTTAACTCAATCAAAAAAACTTAAAAAACTAATAGAGAATAAAAAATATACCGAAACGTCAGATAATACCCCACAAAAAAAAAAACCTTCTATAATAGATTTATCAACATCTCTAATACAAATTTCACAGAAAGTGAGAAAAAAACTGCTTGAAAAAGGACCAAAATATAACGCTAACTTTAATATAAAAAATACTACCGAAACACTAATATCCGAAATTGAATCAGCCACAAAAAACATAGGTGACCCAAATATTAAAAAAGAAAGAATAAAACATATAATGATAAACACAAAAAACACTACTTGCAGTAACCAAGAACAACTAACGATAGAGTCCATTCAGTCTAAAATAAAAGATAATAACCTAATAATAACTAAAACAGACAAAGGCAACTCCATCATAGCTCTTGATAAAAACCATTATATTCAAAAAGTAAATGATTTTTTGGAAAAAGAAAATCCAATAAAACTAAAAAAAGATCCAACGGATAAAATTCAAAAACAACTCAAGACCCTGCCAAATGAAACCCTGCGCATTGTGGATGAAAGAGAAAAGTTTAAAATAATAAACCAAAATCCTACATCACCAAAACTTTATGGCTTGATAAAAATACATAAAGAAAATTCGCCAATAAGACCAGTAGTATTGTACAGCAACACCCCCTTAAAAAATCTAGCAACACATCTCAACACCATCTTTAAAGAAATTACACAATTCAATCCAAAATACAACACAAAAAACTCTATAGACCTCGCAAATAAACTTAAAAATATCTCCATCCCAAATAATGCCCTTCTAGTTTCATTCGATGTAACAAATATGTTCTCCAATATCCCAAATAAAGATTGTTTAGAAATTACAAAAACTATGTTACAAAAAAACAACGTCAATATAATAATACAACAAGATATATTGAAACTGTTCGAATTTTGTATAACCGGAAATTATTTTCAGTTCAATAATCAATTTTTCAAAAAGAGATGGTCTTGCCATGGGGTCTCCACTTCGTCCTTTGCTAGCCGAAATTTTTATGTCAGAATTGGAAAACAGTTTTCTAAAAACTCAACACGCGAAAAATATTCTCTTTTGGTTTAGATATGTGGACGACATCTTAGTATGTTTCCTTGGAAATGATATTGAACTAAATTCCACTTTAAATCACCTAAATAATTTACACCCCAACATAAAATTCACACTTGAAAAGGAAACAGATAATAAAATAAATTTCTTAGATGTTACAATTTTGAGAAAAAGAAATAGACTAGAATTCGATATCTTCCGCAAACCAACCTTTTCCGATGTCAACATCCCAGCTGACTCAATACACCCTAACTCCCATAAACTGGCAGCCTATAGATCTATGATCCATAGAGCCTTCAATATCCCTCTTAGTAAAAATAATTTAAAAAAAGAACTGGACACAATCAAAAATATAGCACTCAATAACGGCTTCCAACCTAAAATAATTAATACTTTAATAAGCCGTAAACGAAAACAAATCACTTTCAGCTTAATCTACCCCGTAAAAGAATACCGAGAAAAGAAAACATTCATACCTCTGACATATTTTGGTCCCATCTCGGATAAAATAGTTCTCACGACCGAAAAAAACAAGAATAGCTTTAAAAACCCGCTCAAAAATTATCCAATATATTTTTTAATGTCAAAGATAAAAATAAAAAATACAATAAATCAGGAGTTGATAAACTTAATTGTCAAGAGTGCAATAGCTGTTACGTAGGCCAAACGGGACGGAATTTCGAAACAAGATTCGCAGAACACAATGCCTCTTATAGGTTAAAAAATGAAAAATCACAGTTTGCTAAACATTTCTTAGAAACAGACCATACTTTTCCCAACATCAATTGTTTACAAATACTCCATATGGCACCCAAAGGGTCAAAACTCGACTTCTTAGAATCCATAGAAATTTACAGACATTCAAAGGACCATAATATAAATTTACTGAATAGTCAATTAGACGTAGCAAATTTTGTTTTATTTCAACTGTTTTAACATATAATAGACCCACATCTGTTCATCATAAAAACATAAAATACCAAAAATTTGTTTCAGTCTTAGTTAAGCGTTTGACAATGTAGTTGTACTACGAAATCGCGATAACGCAATTGTAAAATCTTTACAAATATATTTAGTGACAGTTAACAAAGTAATTAAGTAGTTTTATTGTGCAATAAAACTATTTGATAGCACATTGCCAATTTTAACCTGATATTCACGCCCTTCCAGATATGTCTTCAACCCCCCAGGAGAAAATCGTTGAATCCCAATACCTCAAGCTTAGCTAATAATAGGTCGTGATTAACCCTATCGAATGCCTTGGAAAAGTCGGTATAGACAGCATCCACCTGGGCCCCCTTCTCCAGAGTCTCTAACAAGTATGACTCATAAACGAAGAAGTTGGTATCCAACGATCTTCCCTGTGAAAATCCATGTTGTCGCGAAGAGATAACGTTCCTACAGGACCAAGATATTTGCTTATATATTAGGAAATCAAACAATTTGGGAATACTGGATTAATTACATACACTTCTATAATTCCTTATATCATTCCTGTTTCCAGACTTAATTGGACTCAGATAACTTTTTTTAATTATTGTTGGAAACACTCCCTCATGCAGTGACTTATTGAACAGATCCGTGATGGTCCCCGTAAGTGTAGTGACACATCGCTTCAGCAAGTAATTCGGAGTATCATCTAAGCCCGCAGACATTTTGTCAGGCAGATGGCAGATAGCATCTTATACCTCGGTCACTGAAATCCTACGACAATCGATACTTATTTCATTACTGTTCGAATTTTTATAGCACAAAGGTGGTGCCGTACCTTACTGAAACACGCTGAAAAAATACTTTGAAAAAAGATTAGCCATACTCAAGCTGTCACTACCCTCAGTGCCATCCAGGATCATATTCCGTGGGAACCCGTTAATCGTACGTTTGCCATTAACAAAAGACCGAAACCTCCGCGGATTATCATGTATAGACCCATTCATTTTATCAACATACACGGCATAGCATCCACCAAGAAGCCCCTGCATCGCGACCTTAACCTAGTAAAGTCTCGATAGTATTGATGTTCACCAGTTTGTTTGAATTTTTTATGAGCGGTTTTCTTATCAAAAATTCATTTTTTCAACTCTGATGAGTACTATATAGGGCTTACTGAGGACAGACATATTAAGCGCCTGGTTTAATGAAGGATAAAGAAACTCGGCCGCCCTATCAACGCCAGCAGACATCCGAATCCCCAAGTCTCAATTCATTGTTTAAGGCTTTTAGATTCAGAGACTTTTCATTCCCTAATTGTTCATTATTTTACTTTATGTTAGGCTAGATTAGGTTAGGTTTTTTTTTAAATCGGGCTCCGAAGATCTCTTCGAGATTCGATCAGGATTATGTATATATATATATATATATATATATATATATATATATATATATATATATATATATATATATATATATATATATATATATATATATATATATTTAAAATAAATGAATCCTGAGACCTGTAGGTATTTTTCAAACAACAATACTCAAATTGCTACACTATAATATTATTCCGTGTAAGCTCCTATAATTAATTTTTATAGAAATCAATAAATATTGATAATACGGACCCAATTATCCATCTTACAACAGCATAGTCTCTTGTGAGATAATATATGAGACCATCTCTTAAATCCGCATCTAAGCCACTAGAAGGACCTAGTGTTTCTCCAAGATAAGTGGCGTTTATTGTTAGAGACGTTAAATTCTGGAATAAATTGAAAAAATAAATATATAGCGAAAAAAGCAAAAGGCGAGGTAGTTCAACAGTAGCAGTTGTTTGATATGGTTTATAAAGAAATAGGAACTTAGAATCTGACCGCCTTATGTGATTTCAGCTCATACACACCTTATAATCTGTGTCGTCAGGTATATTAACCAAATCTAAAGAAAAAACCTTTCTTGATTTAGTACTCGACATATACATTTCGCTTCCTGTTTCTAGCAGTGCAAAAAAATCGACCATTATTGGCATTGTTTGTTTCCTTGACTCCAAAAGTCTCACATGATCACAGCTTAGTTCCTTCAAGTAACAAACTAGTAGTGTATTTTGCCCTGCATTCGCTATAAATGCTCTGAAAAGAATGCCAAATATCATTTGGTGCAGAGCGTATATTTTAGATTGGAGTGTTTCTTCTAACAATTAGTTCGAATAAAGCCTGTATTATAAACATAAAGAGAGTGAACTCGATGGCATAAATGGCGTCTCGGATCAACTTCACGACTAAACAAAAATATTAATAATAATATTTCTCAACCCGTTTTTAAAAAATCTACCATAAAATTGTACTTATTCTATCACCTAATAGTGTACATAGATACCACAGAGGTCCCACGATATCTCTTGCGCCAAGAGAATTTTTATCGGTAAAAGATATGTAAACAAAACTTAATAGAACTAAGAATTTGCCAGAATGAATAGCCGACTAAACTCCCCAAAAATAAAAATCTAAATTAGTTCAAGATGCCATATTTTTTTTGTTATTTAGCTTGTGTATAGAGGATATTTAGTAGAGTGATTTTATTTTAGTGAGTTATATAGTCTGTTAAAAGAAAATTTCCAACTTAAATCACACTCTGTATACAGTCTATAAAGTAAGAACGTGCCCGCGATAATTCATTTTTGGTAGATGCGTTTCTAGCCATTCAACAAAAAATCAGTAGAGGGAACCTTCGTCTACGACGTCTTTCTTTGTTCCCATCCAAGGGGGCCTAAATGGCATATTCCGCGGCCGCTAAATATATTAAAAAGTCTGTATCGTTTGTGGAGAACACATTTTCTCAAGAATACGAGCGGTCACGTTCTTACTTGACGGACTGTAATTCAGTATATAATATGAATATAAAATTTCAAATCATCTTGTTTTTTAGTGTTAAACAAATTTTTTTTTTTTTACAATACCTGTGGTTTCCAAACTTTGTACTATTTTCAATAACAATAGTATTTAAACCATCCTTGGGTACTTCCCCTAAGTCGATGGTTTGATCAGTTAAAAACGAATTTTGAAACATGCCGTATGCCATAATTTTAGCTGAACAAAATTCGTTGCCTTTATCCAGTATCCATAATTTCGATTTGACACCTTCTTTTGCCAAGGATACGGCGTTTTGGAGATCGTCGCATTTCGCCCAGAGTTGATTTTCTATTGGTTTGTCAGTCCTTAAAAACATTTAAAATATTTTGGATGGTTGTAGCTTCTACTTGATGGAAATTCATTATAAATATATAATAAAGGACTGTTTTTCCTCAATTTCCCCTGGTTTATTTAAATTGAGATGACGCATTTCGTTGTCGATGCAGCTTCTTCAGATCTACATTTTACATTGTCAAGTTAGGTTTAGTGTTCACAATTTTATATAAATTCTTAATTAAAATATTACATCTAATTAAATTACATTGATAGTATTGGAAAACCCACACGGATTTGGAATTAGGAGAATAAATTCAATAATGGTGAATTGTTTAGATCTACCTGGTCGTTGAGTAAAGTACCTGTAGTCCTTAATCGATTTATTTGCATTGTCTCTAAAAGGTTTAGTTTTAAACCTTTTTGTTGGGTGTGTAAAATTTTGAAATTCTTGTTAAATGTGTGATTTTTTGTTAAAAAATGATTAGCATATGTCGAATTAGACTTTCTATGGATGAGACTTTTTTCGTGTTCTGTAATTCTTTGTATAAATGTACGTCCAGTTTGTCCTATGTATGTTTTAGGACATGATCCACATGTTAATTGATTAACCCCTGATTTATTGTCTTTGTTAATTTGTGGTTTGTAGTTTTTGAGATATTTCCCTATAGCAGGGGTGCTCAAACGGTCGATCGCGATCGACAAGTCGATCGCGAGTGCTTTTTGAGTCGATCTCGAGAAAAAAATTCCGATATAGAACTATTCACAGATTTTGTTTTAGGTAACTAAAACAAAATGTAATGAATAAACTACTAAAATTTATTCGATCCATAATTAGGCCAGAATAACCCCCTCATCACTTTCTTTTATCGTAATAAGCCCCTGCTAGCAGCAAAAGGCGGCTTCATCAAAGGAACGCGCGGTACTTGTCAAAGAAAAGTCGCGTTTTTGATTCCCGCCGATTTTTCTAGAAACTTCGGGCGGCGTGTTTGACGGGAACATTCGAGACTTCGTTCGCGCCGATATAAATGTTGCGCCTGCAGGAATAGGAGTCAGTCTGAGTTGTAACTTGAAGGCGATACATCGATACAAAGTTTATTAATAAATAGTCCAAAATGAGTACGGCGAAGAAAAGTAAAACTTATCATTTTAATAACCATTGGGAGGAAGAGTTTTTCTTTTGTATGGTAAAGGATAAGTGCATTTCTGTCATTTGCCGTGCGTCAGTTGCAATACCTAAGCGTGGGAACTTAGAGAGGCATCATAAAACGGTTCATAAAAACTATGAAAAGGATTTTCCGTCACAGAGTGAATTAAGAAAACGAAAAGTACGTGATTTGATAACTTGTTTGAAAAAAGAACAAACCATGTTCACAAGACCAGCCAAACAATCAAAAGCTGCAACGATCGCGTCATTTAAAATATCTCATATATTGGCGAAACACAAGAAACCATTCGATGATGGATTGGTTGTGAAGGAAGCATTTATTGAAGTGGGTGAGACTTTATTTGGAGATTTTAAAAATAAAACAGAGATTATGTCTGCTATTAGAGAACTTCAGTTATCTCGTCCGACTGTCACAAGGCGTGTTGAAGTCATGAGTCAGGACATGGCAGATAAACTAAAACATGATATCATGGAATGTACATACTTTTCTTTACAGTTCGACGAATCCACCGATATGACAGACATTGCCCAGCTGTGTATTTTTATTCGAATGGTATTCAATGACATGTCGGCTAAGGAAGAGTTTTTGACAATGATTCCTCTGAAAGGAAAGACCCGTGGCGAAGATATATATGACGTTTTCTTTAATTTTGTAACAAACTACCAATATATAAACTAGTGTGTATTACAACCGATGGAGCACCAGCAATGACTGGAAACAAAAACGGTTTTGTGGCATTGTGTTGAGCTAATGATGATTTCCCTTCATTTTTCTCCTTCCCTTGCATTATACATCAACAAGTTTTGTGTTCAAAAGTTCTAAACATGGAGGAGATTATGGGCATTGCAATAAAAATTGTGAATTCTATCCGTACACGTAGCTTGCAACGACGGCTCTTTAAATTGCAGTTGGAAGATAGTGAGTCAGCTGAACACACTGATTTAGTTCTTCACACGGACGTCAGGTGGTTGAGTCGAGGAAAATTCAAGAATTATTGTCCGAAATAACAGCTTTTCTGGACGAAAGAGGTGATGACACTCAGATGCTGAAAAACGGAAAATGGCTGACTGATTTGGCATTTTTGACAGACATCACAATGCATTTAAATATCATTAATTTGGAGCTTCAAGGTAAAGGAAAAACTATTATTGAGATGATTAGCGCAATAAACGCATTCAAAAGTAAATTGCAACTTATGATAGATCAACTGAAAAGAAAGGATCTGAAAAATTTTCCGTCTTTGAAAGCAAAAATTCCTCAGTTGAATTATGATATTTATGAGGCAGAATTATCAAATATTTTGGGCGTTTTTATGATTTCAGTAAATTGGAAAATATCGCATCATTTATGAGTTATCCTTTTTCGTGTAAAAACATTGAGGAATTAGCTACTGAAATAGCAAGTCAGTTTAACATGGACACATGTTCTGTTGAAAATGAGTTAGTGCAGAGTATATCAGATATACATCTCAAAGCCACAGCATTTGATATAAAATTGTGGTGTTTTATATCTGAAGATAAATATCCAAATCTAAGGCAAATCGCCCTTCAACTGACGGCAATGTTTGGGTCAACTTACTTGTGCGAGTCTGCATTTTTTGAAATGAAGATAAGTCAAAATATCGCAATCGACTAACTGACGAACATATGTCATCATGCTTGCGATTAGCACTCGGTAATTACGTACCATCTTATGAAAAGTATGCTGAGGACATGAAGTGCCACGCTTCAACATCCAAAGTCACTCTTTAGTTAAGTTTAGACACTAGAACTCGTTTGTTTTGTAAGAACCAATAAACTCGCAATTTTGAATAATTATGAGTTTTTTCATTGACATTTTAGAGCAGACCTACACTTACCTTGACTAAAAAAATGCATATTGTGCGGAAAACTAATATCTATGCCACGATACACCCTACCTAGACGACAATCTTGCATCGCACTTACTTGCAGCCTCTCAGAGTCGATCGATCGTAGTCTAACAATATTGAGGTAGATCGCGAGCAGTTCAAGTTTGAGCACCCCTGCCCTATAGTATTGTTAGTTCAGGTTAGTTCAGGTTACAAGACTAACAATACTATAGGGAAATATCTCAAAAACTACAAACCACAAATCAACAAAGACAATAAATCAGGGATTTATCAATTAACATGTGGGTCATGTCCTAAAACATACATAGGACAAACTGGACGTACATTTAAACAAAGAATTACAGAACACGAAAAAAGTCTCATCCATAGAAAGTCTAATTCAACATATGCTAATCATCTTTTAACAGAAAATCAGACATTTAACAAGAATTTCAAAATTTTACACACCCAACAAAAAGGTTTAAAACTAAACCTTTTAGAGACAATGCAAATAAATCGATTAAGGACTTCAGGTACCTTACTCAACGACCAGGTAGATTTAAACAATTTACCATTATTGAATTTATTCTCCTAATTCCAAATCTGTGAGTTTTCCAATACTATCAATGTAATTTAATTAGGTGTAATATTATAATTAAGAATTTATATAAAATTGTGAACATTAAACCTAACTTGACAGTGTAAAATGTAGATCTGAAGAAGCTGCATCGACAGCGAAACGCGTCATCGCAATTTAAATAAACCAGTGGAAATTTACTAAAAACAGTCTTTTATTATATATTTAAAATATTTGTTGGAATATGAAAGCAATATTAGTGCAGTAAAAAAAAGCATTTGAAATTGCACGGTTTAGATATAGCAATATTATGATTTTATTCTCTCTGGGGTATCACCAGGACTATTGTCCTGAATTTTGGACCTCGAAAAACTTGCTCTTTGTTTATAAACAACTGAAGTTTTCAAAACGCGTTTTTTAGGCTTAAAATACGAATAACTCCGGTTATATATGTTGGAACGAGACAAAAAAAGGCAAGCTCTTCGTAATGAAATTCCCAACAAATCCTCGTTAGTTTTAAGTTGCTCAAATGTGTACATATCCTACAAAATTGAAAAAGCCGACAAATAACTTTTTTTTTCATTTTATTGTACAGGGTGAGTCAACGATAGAGTTCATTATCTCATTTGTTTCAGAAATGACGAAAAAATATTAAATACAATAGTTTTAGGAAATGTTAAGGTGCACAGTTTAAAATGATCTTGGAGTATACAGGGTACTTCAAAAAAGTGTGGCCGTTATAACATATGTTTTTTAAATGGAACATCCTATTTTCTAATTTATTTTTAAATTCTGCGTAAAATTTTAAAACTTTTTATTGATAATGTTATATACCTAAACCTAGTAGTTTTTCTAATAATTCATTTTTTTTTAAAAAAAATACTAGTTTTCAGTTTTGTAAGAAACTGCCAGTAGCGCCATTGTTTCTGGAGTTGGAATACTCATAATGGGTTCGAGCGTTCTATAAAGATGAAAAAGAAGATATATGTAAAGATTTTGAGTTAGATGCTACAGGGTGTTCAAAATAAATTTATACATTTCGACTATTTTAAATTGAAAAATCTCTAATTTTTTAAATGGCACACCATATTATTATTTTTTCTGATAGATTTTACAAAACCATCTAACTTATGTATGTACCTATTTCTAATAGTTTTCAATTTATTTTGAATTTTTACCCTTGTTTTTAATACACTTACGCTATTATGAAACATAAACAAATAGTCAATAATAATTTTAATATAGCTTAACTTATCTAATGATTAATTATTATGACGTAATAAATGTTCAAAAATAGGCCTGTCCATTTGAATACACATGTTTAATCGTTTTACTATATTTTCCTTCCCTTTCCTTAGCAAAAAGGGCCTTTTTGTTCTGCACGCATCCTGTATCCTATTTACCATATCTACTGGTGTTGTAGGGGGATTCACATAAACACGATCTTTAATGTAGCCCCAAAAAAGACGTTTAAAGGTGTTAAGTTACATGATCGAGGGGACAACTTCGTCAAGAAGCTGGGGTAATTCGTTTTGCAAAAAATTTAGATATCTAGGCCCGTTAAGCGGTTCGCGAAAAAAATATGGACCAATAATTCGAAAATTTAATATTCCACACCATATATTACGCAAAATTTAAAAATAAATTAAATAACCGGTCAAGTGCAAGTTGAACTTGCGCAATTAGTCTTCCGTACGTTGATTGCTTTTAAAATAAAAAATGTTGTAACGGAAGTATAAAATGATCAGTGACTTCACAAAACACACCCCAAATGAGTTTTCAACAAAGTTTATTTCCAATCTTTACTAAAAATTGATGACCTTGAAATTTTTGTTTTTTTTTTATATACCAGATAAATTATTACAGGTAATGCACTCGTGATAATTTTCGTTCAATCTACATCCCGTGGAGAATATTCCAGAATTTTTTCAAAATTTTCTGATAAGTATTTTTCGAGATAAGGCGGGTGGACAGCGATTTTTCGCGATTTTTAAAAAATAATACAAAGAAAAGTGCGCGCAAGTATTACATTATATATATATATATATACATATATATATATATATATATATATATATATATATATATATATATATATATTTTACTCGTGTTTTCACAAGCTTTCATTTGACACCACACTCGATTACCTAGTAAAAAAATTTTTTTTTTCACTTCCGATTTCACCCCCCAAAACTAACCCCTTAAGTCAAAATTTAACTTTCAAATAACATGGCTCTGATGAGGCCATCAATTCCTATATTATTACCAAATTTCAACTTTCTATGACAAATAGTTTCGGAGAAAATTGGGTGTGACAGACAGACGGACAGACAGACACCGAAGTCATCTTATAAGTGTTCCGTACGGAACACTAAAAACATATGTTATATCGGTCACACTTTGTTGAAGTACCCTGTATACTCAAAAATAATTTTAAACTGTGCACCTTAATATTCCCTAAAACTATTTTATTTAACATTTTTTCGTCATTCCCGAAACAAATGAGATAATGAACTTTACTCTATCATTGACTCACCCTGTACAAAAAAAACCATTTATAACATTTAAGAACTTGGGGTAAAAGTAAATACTAAGATATTTTAGTCAGAATACAACCAAAAATAGTTCAAAAAACAGAATTCGTCGGATACTGCTACTTTTTTTAAAAAAGAGATACTCATCTCGACGAGTCCATTATGGAAAAAATATTGCAACCACAGCTAAAAAATTGGAGCAACACCCCCTCAAAAAATTTAATTCTATAGAAGTCAAAAACTACCTTACGACTTTCTTTGAAAAGAAACCACGCATTTTCTACGAAGAAGCAATTCAAAACCTTGTAAAACGATGGAAATTTTACTATTTTCCATGAAAATGTGTTTTAATTTGGTTTCTAATCGGGCACGAATCACCCAATATAAAAAAAATTGGTAAAATGATTTATGCAATACTTTTCTTGCAAACATGCAGTTCTAAAATTAACACTAAGTTTGACCATCTCACACAAAAGAATAGTCTCCTTCATGGTAAAAAATTAATTTAAAAAATTAGAAATTTACCTTTGATTGTATAATCGGTTACAATCATCTCTTTTACAATCACCTTAAACAAAATACCTGCTAAAGAGCACGTAGTTTCTTTATTGTACGTTGGTAGAATAAAAATCAAATGTGCATGATACAGATCAAAAATTGTATGGCAAAAATACCTTTTGTTATGTAAATAAAAATTAACCTTTTTGCGATGTGTGGCTGGATTATCACAGGGCAACAAAAAAATATTTTGGTTTGGTGCCTGGGATTTTAGAGCTGATTTTAACTATATTTGGGACGCTAAATCTATACATGCAATCCGTTTTTCTCTATCAGCTCTACTTTTTTAGATACATCAACTTATCTACCAATGTGGTTTTTTATTCAGTATATTCATTTATGAGAGTTCTAAAATTATTATATATTCATTAATGTAGGTACAATGGTTTTATTGTCAGTCTGTAATTGAGTAAATTCCAGGTAAATCTATAAATAGTGGAACCATTGCCTATCAGGTACCTGAACTGACCCTTTTAATCACCTAACTCGGGTAAGTCTCGTTAGTTTGTGCGTTCTTACTAATGAGAGTAGATCGAATTCGGCGTGTTATTTTATGTTAAGAAAAGAGTGTTTTTGTGTTATTGAACAGAATTAAAATGAGTTCAGGTTCCAGTTCAAGAAGAAGTTGTGTAAATCAACCTGATGTGTTTTGCTATATATGCGGAGAATACATGTTTCAACAAAACAGACAAACTATTACTGACTTTGTAAAGCGAGCGTATCTTGGATACTTTGGAGTTAAGCTTGGTGATCAGGACAAAACGTGGGCCCCACATCTCGTATGTAAAACTTGTACAGAGCATTTACGGCAGTGGACTACCGGGAAAAAAAAAATGTCTAAAATTCGGCGTACCAATGGTTTGAAGAGAACCAAAAAAACCACTTCAATGATTGTTATTTCTGTTTAGTAAATACTAATGGAATCAATCGAAATAACCGCAGTAAGTGGACTTATCCCAATTTAGACTCGGCAATACGCCCTATCCCGCACTCAGATGAAATACCGATTCCAACATTTCATCAGCTACCACATATCTCTGATGACGAATATTTTCCCTCTGATCGCTCTTCTGATGCTAATAAAAGTTCTGATGCTAATGAAACTAACAGTGACTATGAGGGGACGTCATCAGTTCCTCAACGCTTCAATCAAAATGAATTAAATGATCTCACCAGGGATCTCAATTTATCGAAAAAAGCTTCTGAAGTACTGGCTTCTAGGTTGAACGACAAAAATTTACTGGAACAAGGAACCAAAATTACCTTTTACCGTACAAAAGAAAAAGATCTGCTACCATTCTTTTCTCAAGAAGACAATCTTGTATTTTGTAACGAAATTTGGGGACTCATGAAAGAAATGGGACTTTCTGAATATATTCCAGATGATTGGCGCCTATTTATTGACAGTTCAAAGCGAAGTTTAAAATGTGTCCTTCTACATAATGGGAATAAATATGATTCAATACCACTAGCTCACTCAACGAAACTGAAAGAAGAATATAATACCATAGCTTTGGTCTTGCAGAAGATAAAGTATTACGAACATCAATGGATGATTTGTGTAGACTTAAAAATGGTAAACTTTCTTCTTGGGCAGCAAAGTGGTTACACGAAATATCCGTGTTTCTTGTGCCTCTAGGATAGTAGGGACAAAACACACCACTGGGTTAGAAAAGATTGGCCTCAGAGAGAAAACATGGACGTTGGGGAAAAGAATGTCATTAACGACGCTTTGGTTGAAAGAGAAAAAATCATACTTCCTCCGTTACATATAAAGTTGGGCTTAATGAAGCAATTTGTAAAGGCTCTTGATAAGAATGGGTCTTGTTTTGCATATATAGGGGTAAAAATGCATCAGTTGAGCACAGAAAAACTCAAAGCAGGGATATTTGACGGCCCACAAATAAGACAATTAATTAAGGATCCTGCCTTCATAAATTCAATGAATCAAGTTGAACGAGAAGCTTGGACATCATTTGTTGCAGTTGTAGAGAAATTTTCTAGGCAAACATAAAGCTCAAAACTATGTTGAAATGGTTAACAAGATGCTTAATAGTTTCAAATCCTTAGGGTGCAATATGAGTATTAAAATACACTATTTACACAGCCACTTAGACCGTTTTCCAGAAAATTTAGGAGACATGAGTGAGGAACAAGGTGAAAGATTTCACCAAGATATTAAAGTTATGGAGGACCGCTACCAAGGAAGATGGGACATGCACATGATGGCAGATTACTGCTGGAGTTTAAAAAGGGACTGTTTAAAAAAAACATTCAAGAATGTCGCGGAAAAGAAGCTTTCCAAGTGTTGAGTGACTATTTCATTTCTTCAATGTTTTTTTTTTTTGTTTGTAAGTACGACATAATATTGTATTTTGTATAACTAAAATAAAAATTTCGTATCTACTTTTGTTTACTACACTTACGGATTTGAGTTACAATAATGTAACTTATATTTCTCTAAAATTGTATATCTTAAAAATTTGAGCTCCTAGGTACAAATGAATACGTTATTTGAATTCAGGACATCAAATTGATATAGAATCAGCTCAAAAAACCTCGACACCAAAACAGCTGTTCCTCTGTGTTATTCTTTTACCAGGTGTACAAGTATGAAATGCGGATTTTTTTTTTTCTAAAAAAACATGATAAATTCGGAAGAATGAATGAAGTCCATCGCTTGTTATACATTTTTTCCATCTTTCGGGCAATTTGTAAATACCACCTTTTGCTGCGAACCATTTTTTCACATCTTCGTACGAACCAAAACGCTGCTCAGCAAGTGCGTGACCCATCGATGCAAACAAGTGGTAATCGGAAGGAGCCAAGTCTGGTGAGTAAGCGGCATGGGGTAGAACTTCCCAGCTGAGTGCTTCCAACGTGTCGCGAACTGGTTTTGCCGTATGTGATGGAGCATTGTCATGAAGAAAAATGACTTTGTGTTGCCTCTTTCGGTATTCCGGCCTTTTGTTATTGGTAACGTTTACTATTAACCGTTGTCCCAGGTTTTAACAGCTCATAATAGACCACGCCCCTCTGGTCCCACCAAACACAGAGCATCGTCTTTCTGCCAAACCGATTCGGTCTTGCGATCGATGTGGATGGTGCCCATGATTTTTTGGGCTTGGGATTCTCAAAATAAATCCACTTTTCATCCCCTGTAACTATACGATGCCAAAACGTACCGAGCGAGCAAAATGTCACACGTGTTTTTGCGCTTTTCCATTTGCCTGTCGTTCAACTCATGTGGTACCCATCTACCGACTTCTGAATCTTTCCCGTCTCTCGTAGCCGACTGGAAACAGCTTGTTGACTAACGCCCAATTGCTCGGCGAGTTGTTTTTGTGTTTGCGAATCATCTTCGTCCAACAATGCTTGCAATTCCACATCTTCGTATTTTTTTGGCGGTTTTCCCACGTTCCTTGTCTGCAACATCGAAATCACCACTTTTGAAACGCCGAAACCATCGTTCACACGTATCTTGCGATGGAGCATGTTCACCATAAGCTTCTCGAAGTAATCGGTATGATTCAACAGCAGTTTTCTTCAAATGGAAACAAAAAATTAATGCTGTCCGCGAATGCTCTTTGTTCGGTATAAATTTCGACATATTGAACACAACAACACAACACTATGCACACACTTTTCCAATTTATCACTTGTGCGCGTCTGACACTTGTTGATGACACAACAAAATGGCGCAGTGTCAAATCTTTATAGCACAAACTGCATTGGTGCACCATCTGTTGTCTGAAATCCGCATTGCATACTTGTACACCTGGTATTACGAAATCACAAATTAAAAATTCGATCAACGGTGGAAAACTGCTACCATATTTGGGGCTCTGCTCCCAACCATACGCTGCATTTGTTGGATTCTATTCCGAAGAGAGCTGTTCGCCTGGTTGGACACCCAGAACTCATCAGCAACCTTGATTCCTTGAAACATCGAAGAAGGGTTGGCGACTTGAGTCTATTCTATAAGTATTTTCATGGAAAGTGTTCGCCCCAGAGCGCTGCATGACAGAAATACGAGGTTTGTTCAAAAAAGGACCGAACTTTTGAAATTGCCTGCGAACGTATGTGTATTAATTGAAATATGTAGCTGCAAGACGGAAGTGGTTTACTAATGTGTCTCATTTGTTCACTATTGTCGTTAATTGTTCTTTAATTAGTTACATACGTCTACCTACTCATTATGTGTGAAAAGCACAATCATGTTTGTTTATAAAGAAATTTCTAGGAAAAAAATAAAAATCATAATGATATTAAATAACTTATATACTAAGGCATGAATTATAAGCAACTACAACACACAATAAAATAAGAATAATAATTACAATAAAAAAATACTTAAACCTACTAATCACCATCAGATGAGTCGTCATCACCGCTCTCCCATTCAGTAGAATATTCAGAGAGTAAATAATCCTCCTCATTTAATTCGTGATGATGACTTACTGATGGTATTTCGGATGGCAATAAAGGTGGGATAATCAACTGCAGAACCTCCGATGGCAAAGAAGTAAATTTTCTTCGCGGTAATTCTCTATACGAGTTGATAACAGGATCAGACGTAATTAAAAGCATTCTCAAAAGATCTGTATTTGTGGCAATACGTGACCGCTTCCTGGTGTGCCGTTCACGGAATCTACGACAGTCTTTATTTCTTGCCTCCTGGGCTTCTTCGGAGAGTTGTCCAATGGGAAGAAGAAAAGACTTTATAACTTCCGCGCTGTGTACAAGAATTTTATGCACAGTAACGGGCATGGAATACCACGAATACAGATCAAGGTATAATTTTCTAGTATCAACACAAAACTTTTCGAATTCTATATAATTTATGTCATATCCCGATGACAAAGTTCTTAAAATTACATGAAATCTACGAATAAGGTTTACGTCTAATCCTGTAATTTCGCTGCTCAATTCAGCTTTGGAAAAAAATCTACGTGCTGTGTTTCCATCGTTTGTGTTACCATACCCAGGTTTTGGTTTATCTACAATGAGACCCATACGATCTTTAAACACTTTTTGTATCTCTTGTGAGCGTTGCTTCACAATAGCTTTGTCGTTATCTCCCCTGACTTGCCACTTTTTTTATTTCTAAACGATAGCTGATGTGAAGCAAACATTCAAACGTGCGGATCCATGCATGTAAAGTAGATAAACGAAATGCAAGGCGTTCTTCGTTGCTGGGATATTTCTTTGACTCCTCGTTCATAGTAGACGGGGTGGCACCGCAAATATAACACTTTTGTGTTGAACTTGAGTCTGTTAAGGCATTGCACACTTTGCCATCAGTCACTGTCAACAACAAATCGTGTTTAACAGAGATTTGAGATCCAGCAACGTTACATAATGTTGGAAGAAGCTGACTTACTTCATCTAAAATTTTAGAGGTTTCTTCTTTCGTAAACTCTTTTGTCTCCTTGGCAAAAATAAACTTAATAGGACGGCAATATAAAGTAGACGAAGGTCTTGGATTTTGCCAGATCACAGTTTCGCCATCAAGCAGTCTCAAAGGGACAAATGAGTATACGAACAAAAATTCGTCTGTAGCGTTAGTGTTCTCAAATTTCTGCTTATACGTGCTATGCCCCGAACTTCCATCACCGCCCCATTTGCTTACCAACGTATAATATGAACGAGGTAACACACTTCTAATGACTTCCGTTTGAGCTTTAACTAATCGTTCAGCTGTTTTATCCAAAATCGCGTGAAGTTTAATTTCAGCTCGAGATTCAGTCACAGAAATATATTCGTCAGAAGAACAACAAAAAACTTTGGACTTACCTAAACTATAAAACGATGGATACACTTGATGTCCCGCTTTCATTGACCATTTTCTTGTTTGTTTATATGAGTGAGAAGTCGATTTCGAGTCCACATAATAAGCTAAAGCTTCGTCTGGTGTTAACTGCCGACTTTGTTTAGAACACTTATTCTTTTCTCTAGTTTCACTGACCGCGACATTATGGATCTGTTTAGCAACACTTCGATGCCCTTCTTTTCGAGTAGCTAACTCAGCTGCTGTAATAAGCTCACTTGCACTTCGCAATTCCAAAAGATCTTCTACTCTCCGTCTCTTCGTTTTCGTTGATGAGTCTTCAAATGATTTTCTGGGTCGCCCTACGGAAAGAGGGCGACACAGAAAGGATGATGTTGAAGTGCACGGCTGGTTAACACACATCTTTATTTCGATTCCGGATCCCTCTAACCAATCTTTATGTTTAATTAGAAACATTTCTTTGTTACACTTTAACGAAGTCCACTTTTGATTGAATTTTACTGAAAGGCTTGATATTTTCATTTTGAGTCGTTTTAGAGAATCGTCAGAAACATCAGACATATTGAATTTTTCACTTATATAATAAAAAATGCCACTGTTTCGTTCAGTTTTGTCATGTTTTAGCCATTCTTCAAAAAACTCCATTTTCGTCATAGTCACGACTCGTTCTGAAAAAAATAAAATAATTTTACTTTCGGGCCTTTTCGGGGTCTATAATATATATGAATCTGTGCCTGAATGTTGTAGGTATTACATATAGAAAAATCTAGGTGGATATATGCGGATAAAAAAAGTTGCTACTTTTAAAGTTTACAATTAATGTAAAATTTGCTGGATTTATCTATACATTTACAAATCGATATTACACCAAAAGTATACATATTTTTTATAAAAAAATATAAGTCATAATAGAGTACATACCTTCAACAGAATATTCCATCACAAAAAACTCGTTTCACTTTGCTACCAATTTTAAAATATGTTATCACAAGTGTGCATAAAATGCAACTGATTTGCAAATGAAAATGACCTCTCTTATAAGGGTTACTTTGACCCCTTGATAAGATACCTTTATGAGGTGATAAACAAATTAATTCTTGGAATTCGTTAAATGGGGGGGGGGGTTGTTTACAAGTCGTTATCAGTGGTTCCTGGAAATTACGTCATGAATATTGTCCCGCTAGCATATTCTTGCCGAATCACTGTGCGTTTACGGGAAAACGTGCGCCGGCAAAGGCCATCTCTGCTCGTTGGTCAACTTTTGGCCGAGAATGGAACAGCCATCCTTTCCTACCCTCCGTACTCTCCAGATATGGATCCAGCAGACATTTTCCTGTTTCCCAAACTAAAAATCACCTTGAAAGAACGTGATTTTCAAAGTATAGAAGGAATTGATGCTGGCACAACTATGAGCCATAACACCAGACGAGTTCCAGGGACCGTACGAACAATGCAAGAAACGGTGGGAGCGGGGCATAGCAAGCAAGGGGAAGTACTTCGAAGGAGACAAACATATGTAAAGTTGTAGATACTGTAATAATGATTTTATGACCAAAGTGCTGTCTTTTTTTAACAGACCTCGTACACGTCGCGCTAATACTTCACATCCGTATAAGGTTCGATTTATCAGTCCTCGTACAATCCTTTTTAAGCCTTTTATATGGAGAACCTCATTTCTTTGGAATGATTTACTCAGGACTGTTTTTCTCACCGAGTACGATTTACAGCGATTCAAGACCAACGTGAATCGTTTTTCCACACACGAGTCACTCCTGTAGCGCCTTAGTGATTTATCTGCATGGCATATGCTATGCCCGTAAAAAAGGGCTTCTTTTAAAACTGAAAATAACATAATTTTCAGATTTCTCAACTCCCAGAATCCTGAAGAGTACGAATAAGATGATATATACGCAGTAATCACTCCCCCCTTATAGGTCTGACGTTAAATAATTATGCTTAAAATTTGTCCATCAGGCCAACCAAAAACCAAAAAAAAATCTCTTGGCACTTTTGGATACATTAAGGTACTAAGGCAACTACAAAGGATAGCTCGTAGAGGTTCTATATAACAACCATTTACACTAATACTAAAGGGTGTTTTTTACAGAGGTATAAAACTTTAAGTTGGCAACACTTTTTTAACTGGCGGCCATTTTGTCAGCTGTCAAGTGATTTATGTTTAGTTTGGTTTGGCATTTCAACATGAATAGACTGACGCCTGAACAACGCTTCCAAATTGTGCAAATTTATTTGGAAAATCATGGTTCTGTTCGAAATACATATCGCGCACTACGTCCATTTTACGGTCAACATAATCGTCCATCAGAGCAATTAATTCGATTAACTATGGAACGTTTTCGCACCACGTTTACTCTAAATGGTAATACGCATCCACAGAGACATCGTACAGTGCGTACAGAAAAAGTCATTGCTGCTGTAGAGCGTAGCGTAGAGGAAGACCCGAATCAGTCTACCCGCCATCGTGCACAGGAATTGGATATGTGTCCATCCACTTTATGGAAGATTTTGCGGAAAGATCTTGGTTTGCGTGCTTACAAAATTCAACTCGTGCAACAATTGAAGCCACACGATCACCAAGCAAGGCGTAGATTCGGTGAATGGGCCCAAAACAAGATTGCCGTTGATCCCGATTTTCATAAGCGAATTTTGTTTAGCGATGAAGCTCACTTTTGTTTGAATGGAACGTCAATAAACAAAACTACCGTATTTGGAGTGATGATAATCCTCAAGTGTATGTTGAGACACCGTTACATCCAGAAAAACTGACTGTTTGGTGTGCTTTATGGGCTGGTGGAATCATTGGTCCGTACTTCTTTAAAAACGATGCTGGTCAGAACGTTACAGTCAATGGTGACCGCTATAGAGCCATGATTACTGACTTTTTCGTTCATCAATTGAACAACCATGATGTGCAGGAGCTGTGGTTTCAACAAGACGGCGCAACATGTCACACAGCTCGTGCCACAATTGATTTAGTGAAGGAAACGTTTGGTAACCGCATAGTTTTCACGTTTCGGACCCGTGAATTGGCCTTCAAGATCGTGCGATTTAACGCCGCTTGACTACTTTCTGTGGGGATATGTGAAGTCGCTAGTCTACGCCGATAAGCCCGAAACGATTGACCACTTGGAGGACAACATTCGTCGCGTTATTGCCGATATACGGCCACAAATGTTGGAAAAAGTCATCGAAAATTGGACCTCCAGATTAGACTACGTCTGAGCCAGCCGTGGCGGTCATATGCCAGAAGTCATATTTAAATTATAATGCTAGAAGATTATCTTTCGAATAAAGTAAATTTCATGTCAATTTAAAAAATTCATCTTTGTTTTATTCCATTTCAAAGTTCTATACCTCTATAAAAAACACCCTATATATACTTAGTACAGCGCCCGCCATAAATTCGGACGGTTTTCTGTAATAATCTACTCCAGGTTTTGGATCATTCTTCTTCCTAGACCAAGAGGGCGATCCGAAATTTTGACCTGTCGACTAAACGTCTGCCTAGTTGTTCATTCTATCGGACGAGTCGAATAAGAGCCTTTAACGTTGATTTTGCGGCCCCCGTGCCCTGCAATGGCCAGATAAGGACCAAAATGCTACATCCAAAAATGGACTTGAATCAAGTACCATAAAATTTGTTGAAACTAAAAAAGTCGAGAGCCCAAAAAACGTCAATCAAAAAATGTCATTTAACCATATAAAATCAATAAATTTAGCTCGGTCTTCATAAAATAAGAGAAAATCTGCAAAAGACAGACGCCGCCAATACCGGAGGACGAAGCTGGAGCCGTTTTTTCCATCTAAAAGGGTCGTTTTTCGAGTTTTTGAATAAATAAGACCGTAAGTCCCAGGTTTTGGGTCCTACGCGTCTGCCCAAGTTATTTCTAGCCAAAAACTACTGTTTTTGGCTAGAAAAAGCGGGTTCAGCTTCGTCCTCCGGATTGACGGCGTCTGCTTTTTGCAAGTTCCCCCTTATTTTATCAAGAAGAAACTAAATTTATTGATTTTATATGATTAAATGACAGTCCATTTTTAGATCGACGTTCATTAATTACACAGCCCCACAAAAAAAAAAAAAAAAAAAAGTGAGGTATACTTTTGATGCGATATATCAGATCCGTAGTATTTTTGCCCGCTGATCACGAATCTGACGTCAGAATATCGCCATCACATCTCAATTTTTTTCTAACCTCAAAAAATAGGTAAAAATTAGTAAAAATTAAAAAAAATATACTCCTAAAAAAATTGTTTCAAGCTTTTTCATGAATCCAAAGATGTATTAATATGTATTCGGACACGCTAAGCTAATATTCATCGGTTGGATTAAGCCATACAGTTCTGTTTTCTTCCTAATCTCAATAAATCAGACAGATATAGTGCTTCTCGAATGCAAAAACGAATTCAAATTAAAATTCAACCGATTCTTACCAAATTTGGTACACGGGGATTTTTTGGGTTGCTGATCATGAATCTGAGGTCGGATTTGCAAAATTCAAAATGGTGGATCCAAGATAGCGGACAAAATTTTTGAAAACCAACCGATTCCTACCAAATTTGGTATACAGTTGGGGAATCCTCAAACCTGATACTCTTAAACCCTAAACCCTGAAACCTTAGACTCGCACACCCTGTAACCTCAAAAAATAGACCTCAATAACCCTGTAACTTTAAAAATGAGACCCAATAAACTTCTCAAATAGTAGACCCTTAAGCCGTAGAATTGCGAAGGTTAGACCCGTGCCTAACTTTCCTTTTTTTGGCTGTATCTTGTTCTTTTTTCCGCGAATGACCTATTCAAAGGCTTTCTGTCCAAACGCTTTTGAGGACTTGCTTCTCTTTTTAGCGATCAACAATAGTCCTCTAGCATATGGTCATCCCATCGTCCTTGATACCGATTTTCTATGATTTTCAGATCTTGGTGAAAACGTTCCCCTTGCTCCTCACTGTAGTCACCAAGATTATCTGGGAAATCATCGATGTGGGAGTCCAGGAAATGTAATTTTAGATTCATTAAGCAACCTAATGTTTGAAAATTTTTTTACCATTTTCCCGACTATTCCTTTGTACTTAGGACTTTTATTATTTCCCAAAAAGTTTGTTGCGACTTCTTTAAAACTAAGCCAAGCAGCTTTTTCAACTTTATTCATTTTAGTAACAAATAATGAATCTTGAAACAATTTTCTTATTTGTGGCCCGTCAAATACGCCTGCCTTAATTTTAGCTTCAGAAAATTTCGGAAATTTTTTATGCAAATATTTAAAACATGGGCCGTTTGTATCTAATGCTCTCGTGAATTGCTTCATAAGTCCAAGCTTAATGTGAAGCGGGGGAATAAGAACTCCTGGATCTACCAATGGTAGAAACAATACATTATTTTCACCAGGAGTGAACGATTCTCTTGTTGGCCAAATTTTTTTCTTATAATGACGTTCCCTGTCTCTGCTATTCCACAGACATTTATAACAGGGATAAAGTGTAAACCCTGACTGTTGGCCAAGCAATATCGTTACAATTTTCAGATCTCCACGAATTTTCCAGTTATGATCAGCATATTTTATTTTTATCAAAAGCTGCTTAATTTTTTCATATTGCTCTTCCATAACTGTGGAATGAGCAATCGGAATGGGAGCGTAAACGTTGGTATTATGCAGCAAAACTGCCTTAATGCTCCGTTTAGAAGAATCAATGAACAGTCTCCATTCTTCAGGATCGTATGAGTTATTTTGAAATTCATCCATTAGACCTTTTACATCGGTACAATATGAAAGTGACAATTCCTCGTCCATTGTGAAATATTTTCGAAATTCTTCATCTCTGTTTCTATAATAAGAAATCGTAGCTTCTGGCTTAAGTAAATGTCTTTTCTTTAAAAAGGAAGCAAGATGCTCTGAACCATCTTTGGATAAGCCTAAATCTCTGACTAGATCACTAAGTTCTGACTGTGATACGAGTATTGGTTCTGGTTTACGGTTGTATGGTAGAAATTCTTTATCTGTGTCACTAGTATATGATAGGTTGTCACTAGAACATTCATTAGTAACAGTGTTTGAATCTTTTTCGACAGTCTCAATGTTTTCGGCATGAACTAATAAGGTGAAATCATTTGTTTCCATAACATCAGAATCAAGTGGTTCAGGAGGCGGAATTAGTTTAGTTGTTCTTGTTACTGTCGAAACATCGTTATAAGTAATAGTGCTTTTATTTTTTTCGGTTATGCCTAGATACAACATTCATACAAAAGTAGCAATCATTTTCGCTGTATGGTCTATTCCATATTGCTGGTCTGGAATATTTAATCGCCTTCTTATTGATGTACATTATTTTGCAAGAACTGCAAATGATGTGGGGGAACCCAATCTGTATCCTGGTGCTGCATTTCAATGTTAAAACAATCCTTATATAAGGTTTTAATCTTATCCGTTATCGGTGACCCCATTTTACTCAATACGTGTTGACAGCAAATATAACAAAATGAATCACTGTTTTTATCGCACTTATGAAAAGTCCTTGTACCGTGAGACCGTTTTCTTGTAGCATTATACTCTACATGAGCCAAGTCACCCACACATGAAGAGCTACGGTCGCTGGATGACGACGGCTGCGAGCCCGCTTTCCCACCCTGACCAATCGCCCATACTGGGTTTCCGAGTCCCTACATCGTAATTCTCTTTCTTCTACCTGCCATGACGGCATCTAAGCCGTTATCCAGGGACTCTGCCGGCTAGTGGAGTAACACCGTTGCCCACCGTCACTACGTGGAGGTGCCCTGGATGCAGGTAGAAGAATAAAAATCGACCGATGAATTTTCTCGGCGTTCAAAATGGCGCGAAAACATCTGCCATCTTGAATTTTGCAAATCCAACCTCAGATTCGTGATCAGAGACCCAAAAAACAGAACTGTATGGCTTAATCCAACCGATGAATATTAGCTTAGCGTGTCCGAATACATATTAATACATCTTTGGATTCATGAAAAAAGCTTGAATCAATTTTTTAGGAGTATATTTTTCTTAATTTTTACCTATTTTTTGAGGTTAGAAAAAAAATTGAGATATGATGGCGATATTCTGACGTCAGATTCGTGATCAGCGGGCAAAAATACTACGGATCTGATATATCGCATCAAAAGTATACCCCACTTTTTTTTTTGTGGGGCTGTGTTATAGACACTTTTTATGTATTCACACGAGCGTGAAAATTGTTTTAACCACCAATGACAAGTAATTTATGTGAAAATTAGTTATGACTTCACGGGAGTTTCATTTATTGTACGAGTATTTTGAGATAAGCATGTTTTAATGGCATTTTAGTAATCGTATTTACTTACCAAAGTTTCAATATGACATTAAAGTCTAACCAGGGCACTTCAACTAAGGTTGGGCTTGTAACATTATTTTTGCAAATAGAACGTGGAATGGCCAAAAAAGCCCTGTTAAAATACACCTCTATATCACTAACATAAAAATCACCTGTTATACCTAATTCTTCTAGTTTTTCTAAATCTATAGCAAGACAATCACTTGTAAAAATGCCAAGAAAAATTACAAAAATGATAATTGAAAAAGTCATTATAAAAAACGATAAGTACTGACGTTTCTATAAGGTTTGCTTACTTAGGAATAACTACTTTTTGTAAAATCGGTACATTGAGCAACAATACCTTTGCTGAATAGCAATCTTTATTACAAAACAATGTCGAATTATGCTTTAATTGCTCATTTTGTTACGTTTTAATCATAAAATAAAGGAAACTAGAGTTAAATGGCACATATGAGGTGTTATACAGGACGTATTATAATTATTTTTAATGACACTATTCTTATAAACTAACAGTGGAAAGTGTACGAATAATCAGGCAAAATGACAAATGATTATACTCTATTTATTTGAAAGGGTGTTGGTAAATTGCCTCCCCGCAGGGAGTAGTAGAAAATGATCAGATTTAATGAGCCTCATTTATAGATAGATTTCCCGGTAAAGTAAATCCCAAGATATAAGATCCTGCCTTTTTGCTTTGTCAATGGGGCAATAAATGACCCTATTAAGGTTTTGTGCATAGTTACCAAGTATTCGATAAACGTATTTTTATTTTACCTGCTTTGTATACCGCCCTCACTTGCACCGGCAATCATATTGGATCTATTTTTACTTATATATTTACTACCTGGCAACCCGGTTTGGAGCCCTTTAAGTATTTAATAATATAGGCCCCATTAAGATTCGAAAGATACTTTTTATTATTTTTATTTTTAGTTTTACTTACAACGTAACGATTTTATTTTAATTATGTGACGTCTGTCGGAATAGTGGCTATCACTTGACGCTAAACAAATAGTGAAAAATGTTTACGACAGTTTGGTAAAAAGAAATTTGAATAAACAAAGTGCTTTGCAAGAAACCAGTGAACTAACAAAAACCCCAATTTCTACGATTAAGGGTATTGTAGGAAAACCATCATTCAGGAACAAGAAAAAACGGAAAGATTTTCAAACGCAGCATGTAAACGATTGTGAAAAAGACGTGATCAGGAGAAAAATATATTCTATGTATGAAGAGCAGTTGGTGCCGACACTAGACAAAATAAAATTAAGACTGGTGCAGGACGGGACCAATATACATTGTGGCCGATCAACCCTTCACAGAATTCTCTTAAGAATGGGATTCACGTTCCGAAATATCGACAAAAGGCAAGTAGTGATATAGTCAAAAAGATTACGAATCTTGCGATATACTTATTTACAAGAAATTAAAAAGTATCGATCAGAGAATTGGCCAATAATTTACCTTGACGAAACATGGTTCGATATCCATGATACTGTGCAAAAGGGTGGGTTGACAGCAGTACAAAATGTCAGGGTTTCAAATTGTCTACTATTATCTGCAAAAAACATAAAAGATTCTAGTGTGGACTATCACGAAGACCCGACCGTAGAACTTTTTGAAAATTGGTTTCAAAATTCCCTTTTGCCAAATGTTCCCCAACAGAGTGTTATAATTATGGACAATGCAAGTTGCAGTCGCCTACTAAATAAGGTTCCTAATGCAGCCAACATCAAATCGGAAATACAGGAATATATGTTAGAAAATGACATTTATTTTGACTTTAGTTACAAAAAAAAAGCGATCTTTGGAAGTTTTGAAAGACTATAAATTATAAAAGAAATATGTTTTTGATAGTATGGCTGAGAAAATGTGACACACTATTTTACGCTTCCTCCGTAGTATTGTGTGTTTAATCCAATTGAACATATTTGGCATCGAGTTAAAATTGAGCCATAAAGGCACAAAATGTTTCTCCTACTTTAAGCGTGTCAGTGGTTGATTAGTAAAAAAAGTTATAAATGATATACCTTCCATTCAGCACGTTGTTAAAGTTGAAGATTCATATAATTATGTAAATAATATAAAACCACTGATAATTACCTCAGCTGATGACAGTGATAGTGGAACCGAATTAGGTTTAAGTAAAATATATTTTTATTTATACAATATGTCCCCTTTTGTAAACCCCATTCATTCAAACTATATATTTGTACTTCTTATCCATTTGTACATGCATCTATAAATAAACATCTCCAAAAACACTTATAATTTGATTTATTTGCATTAATGAACAAAATTCTTAAATCCATCTCTGCAACCTAGCATAAACAAAAGGTCAGAATTTTTATATTGCCCACTTAAAACGGCAAAAATTAGGATCTTATATTTTGGGACAGGCTATACTTAAGGGGAGCAGAAAGGTTTAATGTGGCTCCTCACTTTCGGTTTGGCATGTTGACAGGTAAACAACTATTATAAGACATAAGTTAACTAAGTAATAAAGAAGAACCATGAAGATCATTGATAATAATAACATAAATAACAATAACAGGATGCTTATTAAAATTCTTTCTTCTAAAGGGGTTATATCACCTTGGCGCTCGGAAAAATAGGTATAAAGATAAAAAAAAAATTGACGCAGCTATTACCTATATAAAAAAAATTTCTTTTACACACATATGTAGTAGTTTTATGAATAATTTGAAATAATAACCAACAGAAAAAATTAAAAAATGACGGAGATATGAGCCATCAAGTAGGACCTTCCGTTGAAAATCCTTGTTGATCTTGTACATATTTTCTCTGTTAGGCATCGTCTGAAAAATATATTTTTTTTATTTAGAAAGGTACTACACTACCGCCAGAAAGTATCTGAACACCTAGAAATTTCAATGTAACAGCCAAAATTTAATACCTAATTAAACCCTTTTATTATATTAGGTCAGGGGTGCTCAAACTTGAAGTGCTGGCGGTCTACCTCAATATTGTTAGACTACGATCGATCGACTCTGAGAGGCTGCAAGTAAGTGTGATGGAGGATTGTCGTCTAGGTAGGGTGTATCGTGGCATAGATATTAGTTTTCCGCACAATATGCATTTTTTTAGTCAAGATAAGTGTAGGTCTGCTCTAAAATGTCAATGAAAAAACTCATAATTATTCAAAATTGTGAATTTATTGGTTCTTACAAAACAAACGAGTTCTAGTGTCTAAACTTAACTAAAGAGTGACTTTGGATGTTGAAGCGTGGCACTGCATGTCCTCAGCATACTTTTCATAAGATGGTACATAATTACCGAGTGCTAATCGCAAGCATGATGACATATGTTCGTCAGTTAGTCGATTGCGATATTTTGACTTAATTATCTTCATTCCAGAAAATGTAGACTCGCACAAGTAAGTTGACCCAAACATTGCCGTCAGTTGAAGGGCGATTTGCCTTAGATTCGGATATTTATCTTCAGATATAAAACACCAGAATTTTGTATCAGATGCTGTGACTTTGAGATGTATATCTGATATAATCTGCACTAACTCATTTTCAACAGAACATGAGTCCATGTTAAACTGACTTGCTATTTCAGTAGCTAATTCCTCAATGATTTTACACGAAAAAGGATAACTCATACATGATGCGATATTTGCCAATTTACTAAAATCATAAAAACGTATTTCGAATTGGCCCAATATATTTGATAATTCTGCCTCATAAATATCTTAATTCAACTGAGGAATCCTTGCTTTCAAAGACGGAAAATTTTTCAGATCCTTTCTTTTCAGTTGATCTACCATAAGTTGCAATTTACTTTTGAATGCGTTTATTGCGCTAATCATCTCAATAATAGTGTTTCCTTTACCTCGAAGCTCCAAATTAATGGTGTTTAAATGCATTATGATGTCTGTCAAAAATGCCAAATCAGTCAGCTATTTTCCGTTTTTCAGCATCTGAGTGTCATCACCTCTTTCGTCCAGAAAAGCTGTTATTTCGGGCAATAATTCTTGAAACCTTTCTAGGAACTTTCCGCGACTCAACCACCTGACGTCCGTGTGAAGAACTAAATCAGTGTGTTCAGCTAACTCACTATCTTCCAACTGCAATTTAAAGAGCCGTCGTTGCAAGCTACGTGCACGGATAGAATTCACAATTTTTATTGCAATGCCCATAATCTCCTCCATGTTTAGAACTTTTGAACACAAAACTTGTTGATGTATGGAAGGAGAAAAATGAAGGGAAATCATCATTAGCTCGACACAATGCCACAAAACCGTTTTTGTTTCCAGTCATTGCTGGTGCTCCATCGGTTGTAATGCACACTAGTTTATATATTGGTAGCTTGTAGTTTGTTACAAAATTGAAGAAAACGTCATATATATCTTCGCCACGGGTCTTTCCTTTCAGAGGAATCATGGTCAAAAACTCTTCCTTAGCCGACATGTCATTGAATACCATTCGAATAAAAATACACAGCTGGGCAGTGTCTGTCATATCGGTAGATTCGTCGAACTGTAAAGAAAAGTATGTACATTCCATGATATCATGTTTTAGTTTAGCTGCCATGTCCTGACTCATGACTTCAACACGCCTTGTGACAGTCGGACGAGATAACTAAAGTTCTCTAATAGCAGACATAATCTCTGTTTTATTTTTAAAATCTTCAAATAAAGTCTCACCCGCTTCAATAAATGCTTCCTTCACAACCAATCCATCTTCAAATGGTTTCTTGTGTTTCGCCAATATATGAGATATTTTAAATGACGCGATCGTTGCAGCTTTTGATTGTTTGGTTGGTCTTGTGAACATGGTTTATTCTTTTTTCAAACAAGTTATCAAATCACGTACTTTTCGTTTTCTTAATTCACTCTGTGACGGAAAATCCTTTTCATAGTTTTTATGAACCGTTTTATGATGCCTCTCTAAGTTCCCACGCTTAGGTATTGCAACTGACGCACGGCAAATGAGACAAATGCACTTATCCTATACCATACAAAAGAAACATTCTTCCTCCCAATCGTTATTAAAATGATAAGTTTTACTTTTCTTCACCGCACTCATTTTGGACTATTTATTAATAAATTTTGTATCGATGTATCTCCTTCAAGTTACAACTTAGACTGACTCCTATTCCTGCAGGCGCAACATTTATATCGGCGCGAACGAAGTCTCGAATGTTCCCGTCAAACACGCCGCCCGAAGTTTCTAGAAAAATTTTCGGGAATCAAAAACGCGGCTTTTCTTTGACAAGTACCGCGCGTTCCTTTGATAAAGCCGCCTTTTGCCGCTCGCAGGGGGTTATTACGATAAAAGAAAGTGATGAGGGGGTTATTCTGGCATAATTGTGGATCGAATAAATTTTAGTACTTTATTCATTACATTTTGTTTTAGTTACCTAAATAGTTCTATATCGGAATTTTTTTCTCGAGATCGACTCAAAAAGCACTCGCGATCGACTTGTCGATCGCGATCGACCGTTTGAGCACCCCTGTATTAGGTAAATTTAATGGTTCTTAACAAGTGTCCATCATAAAATTGTTTAGATAAGCTTTTTTGGTGAAATCACAAATTAAAACCCAATTAGAACAAATTTCCAAGTTTTGCATGACAATCGTTTTAAGGCGATTTCTGAGAATTCCAGTTGAAGTAAGAACTCATTTCAAGTTTCTAGGGATTATGGAAATTCCTAGTGACATTTCATGATAAAAACTATGCTATAAATACCATTGCCCTTTTGGAAATTAACCATTCGCAGACAGTACTTTGTTATTGATACAAAGTCAATGGTTTTGTGAAAATGCCAAAAACGAAAGAAGTTTCCGTTGAAAATCGACCTCTGATAATTGCGAGACATCAAAATGGTCACTCAAGTCGACAAATCGAGAGTGATATGCGGATCCTAAGGACAACGGTGGACTACATCGTAAAATTTTTTTTGTGGGACATGGA
>CM032455.1:167817491-167862491 GCA_019049505.1 Pachyrhynchus sulphureomaculatus | reverse complement strand
CTTTCAATCTTTCCTCACTTCCAATTGTTCTCGCATTATATATATATATATATATATATATATATATATATATATATATATATATAATACACGCATATATATATATATATATATAATAATATATATATATATATATATATATATATATATATATATATATATAATACACACACATATATAAATATATATATATATATATATATATATATATATATATATATATATATATATATATATATATATATATATATATATATATATACATATATATGTGTGTGTGTGTGTGTGTGTGTATACATAAAAAAATTTTGGGTCTATCATTTTCAAAATAAGCCGTAAGGGATCTCTTTTCTATTTAATCACGAACATTTATAAACGAGAAAAATTCATATCGGATGAAAACTGCGACCTGTATAGCATTTTGAAACAATGCATGTTTAAATACCCCAATGTGCGGGGGCCCTTCTTATGCCAAGAGAAAAGGGTACCTCCTGCCTCCGAGCCAACATCGACTTCTGCCAATCATTGACCGTAAGTCTACTGAACTGACTAATGATAGTGTTCCACGCCTACGGTCCTACCGTTCACGTCAAAAATGGCATATTCGAATTGGGCCTTACTGAATAATGGGCCAGTAGTGATGGCACTGCTCACGCCACTTTTTTTTTTTTCCTTGAGCTCTTGGTCTATAACGATATGCAGTAATTTTATAAAGCTCTTGGTCTATTACGATGTTGTGGTCTAGCAGGTTATATGATTCACGGAATCATACTAGAGGAAAGGTGGGTAATTTTGGCCTGTATTTATAGGCGATCCTTACACCTTAAAAATTCTAGCTTATGGCAGCTTAACATTGTATATCTTGCGTAGGTCTGAATATCTTTTAAGGGCCGACTATAAAAAAAGCTTAAGAATATTTTAGCATATACAGTATGTCAAGTAAGAACGTGTCCGCGATAATTCATTTTTGGCAGATAAGATTTTAGCAATTCAACAGAAAATCGGTAGAAAGAATCTTTATCTATGACGCATTTTAGTAAAAGTATCAGTCGATTCCGAAGTTTCGTCAAAATCACGTAAAATTCAAAATGAGTCACTTGTTTGCGCGTCGCTTCGAAGCAGTCTTTCTTTGTTCCCATCCAAAGGAGCCTAAAATGACACATTCCGCGGCCGCTAAATATATTAAAAAGTTGGTGTCGTTTGTGAAGAAGTGAGTAAATTATTTTAGCGAGAAGTAAAATTTCGATGATTTGCCAAAACGTGGCTCGGTAGGCAAAGTCACTCCAAAAGTCGAAAAACAAATCCCGTCTTTGTTTTCACGGTACTCGAAATTGACCTTGAGTCAAGGAGCGGCAAAATTAAGAAAATCGGGTTTGAGTGTGTTCCATGAGGCCATTCGACAATGATGTCAAATTCCCAAGCACGTTGAAGAAACCTTTACTGGGCGAAAATCACGTCACGAAGCGGCTCGCTTGGGCCCACGATAAGATATTAGAATAGCCCTTACAATCGCCGGACGCCAGCTCTATTGAAAACTTTTGGTCAGCTTACTAAGGTAATTGCGCCGTTGTTAGCACACCAAAAAATACATTGATTGAATACGCGCGGTCAAGCTTTTACTGTATCATCATCATCATCATCAGCCTCTCTTCGCCCACTGCTGGACATAAGCCTCTTTCATGTTCTCACATCATCTAACCAACATTTTTGCGATCTGCCAACACTTCTCCTGGCTGTTCTTGGCCTCCAATGAGATGTTCTGTTGGTTCATTCGCCTAGGTTTTTTCTGGCTACATGTCCACTCCCACTTTAGAGATGCTGCTCTCTCTATGACATCTCTAAAACCCATTCTGGACCTTACGTCAACGTTTCTGATTCTGTCTCTTATGCTTGTACATTGCTAGTTCCATTCCACGTTGTGCTACTCTCAGCTTTCTGATACTATCTACTGTTAAAGTGATCGTTTCCATTTCATATGTTAGAACTTCACTTTCAAATGCTTTTCTTTTTAAGGAATTTGGGATATCTTTATTTCTCAAGATTCATGTTATTTTGCCAAACGCAGCTCAGCAACCATCGAGATAGCTTCCGTAAGCAAACACCAACATGAGATCTTCTAACTTATATCATACATGTTTGCAACAACTCAAATGTACATTTTGGGGAATCTCGAGAGGTTGAACTTGATATATCCAAGGCATTCGACCGTATTTGGTAGGACGAATTGTTAGTTAGGCTGCGCTCTTATGGTATGTCAGAGATTTTGTTTATGGCTGTCGTGCTTCCACAGAAGGCGTTCTGTTTGAGACGTAGTTAACGGGTTTCGTTTTAATGCGTCCTGTAAACAGATAGAAAATCCGAGAAACATACCGTCGGAAATGGGGGACTATGTTTTTCAGGATCTGGGACCTTAAAACAAGAAGAAATACAAAAATTTTAAGGGATATTTAAGTATTTAAATGCTACGTTTCCCCGTTTATTGTTCTACGTGGAGGCTAAACAGAAATAACATCCATAAACTGGAGGCATTAGAAATGTTAATATATAGGATACTCGGGATACCTTGGGTCGATAAAGTCACGAATGTTGAAGTGTTGCAAAGAATGAACAAAGATAGAGAAATTTTAATTTCCCTTAAACAGCGAAAAATCGAATATCTGGGTTCGTGATGAAAGGGCGAAAATACCAACTATCGGAGCTAATCACACAGGGGAAAGTTCAGGTCAGAAGAAGTGTTGCACGACGGCGTATTTCTTGGCTTCGCAACTTGAGAGAGCGGTCTGGGTCTACGTCTAATCAATTGTTTAGAGTAGCAGCTTCAAAAATACGAATAAAAAAAACTTGTGTTCGAAATGCGAGGAGACAAAAAGTGAACGGCAATACCCGCATTTCTCCTACCTATTTTCAATTTGCCTAGCTGGGATGACAGGTTAAAATAACACATGGGCTGAAAAGTCCCGGGCCTAACAAAGAAAACACGGTTTTTCTGGTTCAAAATTAGCTTTATTCATCAACGTAATCTCCATCAAGAGCAACGCAATCATTCCAGCGCAGCTCTAACATTTCAATACATACCACTTTTGTAGAACGATTTATCTTTTGCCTTAAAATAGGCCTCAGTTTCAGCGATAACCTCTTCATTCGTGCGAAATTTCTTACCGGCGAACATTTTTTTTCAGGTCTGCGAACAGCCAGTAGTCGCTGGGAGCCAAATCTGGCGAATACGGTGAATGTGGGAGCAATTCGAAGTTCAATTCATGTAGTTTTGCCATTGTTTTGATTGACTTGTGACACGGTGCGTTGTCTTGATGAAACAAAATTTTTTTCTTTGCCATATGCGGTCGTTTCTTTGCAATTTCGGCCTTCAAAAGCTCCAATAACGCTATATAATATTCACTGTTGATGGTATTTCCTTTCTCAAGATAGTCGATGAATATTACACTACGCACATCCAAAATACCGAGGCCATAACCTTTCCAGTCGATTGTTGTGCTTTCGGGCGCTTTGGACGAGGTTCACCAGTTGCTGTCCACTCAGATGACGATCGTTTTGATTCCGGAGTGAAGTGATGGATCCATGTTTCATCCATTGTCACATATCGACGCAAAAATTCCGGTTTGTTACGTTTAAACATGGCCAAACACTGCTCAGAATCATCAACACGTTCTTGTTTTTGATGAACAGTGAGCAAACGCGGCACCCACTTTGAACAGAGCTTTCTCATAGTCAAATGCTCATGCAATATAAAGCCAACACGTTCTTTTGATATCTTTACGATGTCAGCTAACTCACGCAACTTCACTTTTCGATCATTCAAAACGATTTTATGGATTTTTTTTGATGTTTTCTGGTGTTACCGCCTCATTTGGACGTCCACTGCGTTCTGCATCATCGGTGTCTCTACGACCACGTTTGAAGTCAGCAAACCAACGTTTTATTGTTGTTTCTGATGGAGCGGAGTCCCCATAACACTTTTCAAGCCATTGCTTCGCTTGAACGGTATTTTTTCCCATCAAGAAGCAGTGTAAAATTAAAACACGAAATTGTTTTTGATCCATTGTTTTGAAAATAACAAAAGTAGCGTCACTCTTAGCACAATAACTCACAAACTAATGAATAGAATATCATGAAATTTTAACAGCTGTCTTTTGAAGGTTAGTATTAACTGAAAAAAGGTGACTGCAATAAAACTAGCGCCATCTATGTGTTAGGCCCGGGACTTTTCAGCCCATGTGTTAATAATAACAAACGATAAACATAAAGAAAAATGAAGCTTGGTGGAACTTAAATATCCTAATAATATTTTGAGATTTTTACAGTGCTGGAATCTCTTATCTAATGTACACGGGAGAAAATAAAATAGGTATAATAAAAAGCAAGTATTAAGAGGTTATAGCGTTCAACACTGTTCACCTGCATATTGTACGTTTTGTCACTCGAACCCCATGTAAGTACAACTATTTGTTATCATTAATCCAATTGCCTACAATACTACACAGCAGTTATCATCATGACACCAAACACTATTATTGGACTCAATGCCCGTTTCGCTAACCATTATTGCATGATCAAGAGCTAAAATAAAACTACTCAATCGGAATACCTTGGGTGGATAAAGTCACGAATGTTGAAGTGTTGCAAAGAATGAACAAAGATCGAGAAATTCTAATTTCCAATAAACGCACAGTGTCTCGACTAGTACAAGCTAGCGGGACAATATTATTTCTTCACTTATTTCAATTGTTTATGTATATTCCAGGTATCTTAAGCTATTTTAAGAAAAAAAAAGTTGAAAAATGGGTACTGTATGTGTATTAATCGAAATATGTAGCTGCAAGACGGAAGTGGTTTACTTATGTGTCTCATTTGTTCACTATTGTCGCTAATTGTTCTTTAATTAGCTACATACGTCTACCTACTCATTATGTGTGAAAAGCACAATCATGTTTGTTTACAAAGAAATTTCTAGGAAAAAAATAAAAATCATAATGATAGTACCCACATTTATTAATTTACAAAATATTATTTCTTTTAAAATAAATTAGTACAATAACAGTATCTATATATCAATTATTTACAATAACAAGGTGTATAAGTAAAAGAAATATAATATTAAATAACTTATATACTAAGGCATAAATTATAAGCAACTACAACACACAATAAAATAAGAATAATAATTACAATAAAAAAATACTTAAACCTACTAATCACCATCAGATGAGTCGTCATCACCGCTCTCCCATTCAGTAGAATATTCAGAGAGTAAATAATCCTCCTCATTTAATTCGTGATGATGACTTACTGATGGTGCTTCGGATGGCAATGAAGGTGGGATAATCAACTGCAGAACCTCCGATGACAAAGAAGTAAATTTTCTTCGCGGTAATTCTCTATACGAGTTGATAACAGGATCAGACGTAATTAAAAGCATTTTCTAATATCAACACAAAACTTTTCGAATTCTATATAATTTATGTCATATCCCGATGACAAAGTTCTTAAAATTATATGAAATCTACGAATAAGGTTTACGTCTAATCCTGTAATTTCGCTGCTCAATTCAGCTTTGGAAAAAAAGCTACGTGCTGTGTTTCCATCGTTTGTGTTACCATACCCAGGTTTTGGTTTACCTACAATGAGACCCATACGATCTTTAAACACTTTTTGTATCTCTTGTGAGCGTTGCTTCACAATAGCTTTGTCGTTATCTCCCCTGACTTGCCACTTTTTTATTTCTAAACGATAGCTGATGTGAAGCAAACATTCAAACGTACGGATCCATGCATGTAAAGTAGATAAACCAAATGCAAGGCGTTCTTCGTTGCTGGGATATTTGTTTGACTCCTCGTTCATAGTAGACGAGGCGGCACCGCAAATATAACACTTTTGTGTTGAACTTGTGTCGGTTAAGGCATTGTACACTTTGCCATCAGTCATGGTCAACAACAAATCGTGTTTAACAGAGATTTGAGATCCAGCAACGTTACATAATGTTGGAAGAAGCTGACATACTTCATCTAATATTTTAGAAGTTTCTTCTTTCGTAAACTCGTTTGTCTCCTTGGCAAAAATAAACTTAATAGGACGGCAATATAAAGTAGAGGAAGGTCTTGGATTTTGCCAGATCACAGTTTCGCCATCAAGCAGTCTCAAAGGGACAAATGAGTATACGAACAAAAATTCGTCTGTAGCGTTAGTGTTCTCAAATTTCTGCTTATACGTGCTATGCCCCGAACTCCCATCACAGCCCCATTTGCTTACCAACGTATAATATGAACGAGGTAACACACTTCTAATGACTTCCGTCTGAGCTTTAACTAATCGTTCAGCCGTTTTATCCAAAATCGCGTGAAGTTTAATTTCTGCTCGAGATTCAGTCACAGAAATATATTCGTCAGAAGGACAACAAGAAGCTTTGGACTTACTAACTATAAAACGATGGCTACACTTGATGTCCCGCTTTCATTGACCATTTTCTTGTTTATTTATATGAGTGAGAAATCGATTTCGAGTCCACATAATAAGCTAAAGCTTCGTCTGGTGTTAACTGCCGACTTTGTTCAAAACATTTATTCTTTTCTCTAGTTTCACTGACCGCGACGTTATGGATCTGTTTAGCAACACTTCGATGCCCTTCTTTTCGAGTAGCTAACTCAGCTGCTGTAATAAGCTCACTTGCACTTCGCGATTCCAAAAGATCTTCTACTCTCCGTCTCTTCGTTTTCGTTGATGAGTCTTCAAATGATTTTCTGGGTCGCCCTACGGAAAGAGCCGCTGATGATGTTGAAGTGCACGGCTGATTAAACACACATCTTTATTTCGATTCCGGATCCCTCTAACCAATCAACATTTCTTTGTTATACTTTAAAGAAGTCCACTTTTGATTGAATTTTGCTGAAAGGCTTGATATTTTCATTTTGAGTCGTTTTAGAGAATCATCAGAAACATCAGACATATTGAATTTTTCACTTATATAATAAAAAAATGCCACTGTTTCGTTCAGTTTTGTCATGTTTTAGCCATTCTTCAAAAAACTCCATTTTCGTCATAGTCACGACTCGTTCTGAAAAAAATAAAATAATTTTACTTTCGGGCCTTTTCGGGGTCTATAATATATATGAATCTGTGCCTGAATGTTGTAGGTATTACATATAGAAAAATCTAGGTGGATAAAAAAAGTTGCTACTTTTAAAGTTTACAATTAATGTAAAATTTGCTGGATTTATCTATACATTTACAAATTGATATTACACCAAAAGTATACATATTTTTTATAAAAAATATAAGTCATAATAGAGTACATACCTTCAACAGAATATTCCATCACAAAAAACTCGTTTCACTTTGCTACCAATTTTAAAATATGTTATCACAAGTCTGCATAAAATGCAACTGATTTGCAAATGAAAATCACCTCTCTTATAAGGGTTACTTTGACCCCCTCATGAGATACCTTTATGAGGTGATAACCAAATTAATTCTTGGAATTCGTTAAATGGGGGGGGGTTATTTACAAGTCGTTATCAGTGGTTCCTGGAAATTACGTCATGAATATTGTCCCGCTAGCATGTTCTTGCCGAATCACTGTGAAACGGCGAAAAATCGAATATCCGGGTTGGTGATGAGAGGGCAAAAATACCAACTATTGCAGCTGATCATACAGGGGAAGGTTCAGGTCAGAAGAAGTGTTGGACGACTGCGTATTTCTTGGCTTTGCAGCTTGAGAGACTAGTTTGGATGTACGTCTAATCAATTATTTAGAGTAGCAGCTTCAAAAATACGAATAAAAAAAAACTGTGTTCGAAATGTGAGGAGACAAAAAGTGGACGGCAATACCCGCATTTCCCCTACCTATTTTTAATTTGCGTGGCTGGGATGACTGGTTAAAATAATAATAACAAACGGTAAATATAAACAAAAGTGAAGCTTGGTGAAACTTAAATATCCTAATAACATTTTCATTTTGATAGTGCTGGAATCTCTTATCTAATGTAAACATAAAAAATAAAATGAGAGGTTATAGCGTTCAACACTGTTTACCTGCATTTTGTTTGTTTTATCGCTCGAACTCCATGTAAGTAGCAACTGTTTGTTATCATTAATCCAATTGCCTACAGTGATACTACACAACAGTTATGATCATGACACTATTATTGGACTCGATACCCGTTTCGCTAACCGTTTTTGTATCATCTGGAGCTAAAATAAAACTACTCATCGGAGTTTTATGGTAATGTCGTTTCGTGGGGAATTTTTGAACTTTTTTTTATTATTTTGTGTAAAATTTTCGGACGGAACACCCTTTGTATTGATATTATTTTATAGTAGTTAAGTATTACTATTTTTCACTCACACATATTTCTTTTATTTTCAGCTGGTGCTAAAGATCGCTACCAAGGACGGTATTAAACGCCTTACTGAAGTCGAAAGGCCGAAGCTAGAACCGAAAGCGCACATTACCAATCATATTTTGGTACATAATAATCATAATGTAAGTACAAATTACAATACAACAGTATACAGGCTCTAATTTAAGTTAGAACACAATTTTTAGAAGGGTTTTTTTAAGTTATCTACCCAGCTATGTAGGAAAACTCGTAGAGCGTCCACACCAATATACTTAATCCAGCATTTCTCGAATTGTTTCATCCCATCCAAAGGGAAAGCTTTTTTTGCGCTGCAAGAAACGACGCTATAGCAGCTTTCAACTCATTTTTGCAGGAAAATTTTCCTCTCTCCTCAGATCTTTGAACAAAAAAAGTCGTTGTTTCGGTACTGACTTAGCTGGGCGAGTTTGGTAGACCCTGCAGTGGCAAGGTTTTAGATCGCCCTTCCGTAAATCTCCCCATTAATTGTGAACCTTTTTTTTTACGTATTTAATAAGCAAAATTTCTTCTCAATTCTAAAACGATTGCCATCAACTTTCCAGAAGACAACTATGCTTTCGCCTTGTTTCGAGGAAGAGATCTCTCTTGAAGCTATTGCATCGACTTCCGCTTCGTGAGAGGATCCCAATAGAATACCTAAGTCTCATCGCCTGTAACAATTCGCGAAAAAGAACCGTCATACTTCTCCAAATATCTTACATTTAATAATATTTTTCATTTATCAAATATATTCGTTTAATAGTACTTACCTACTTCGTGTAATTAAAAAATTGTAAGTGAAATACTTTAAGTTTATTTTAATTATATTCTAATATGTCTTAATTATATTTTAAGTAGAAAAACAATTAAGTACTTTTTCTTTAAAATGTGTAAACTTTTAAATACTTATATTACTATTAAGAATATACCTGGGAATACCGACCCCTATAATACGTCCTTTTCTATTTATAGTCAGTTGGGACAGATGTTCCATTGTATAGTTAAGGCCGATTTCTTTTTCAAAGGACCACCAATAACCAAGTTTATTAGTTTTAAATTGTATCTTGGCAACGACGGACGTACAATTTTAAGAGTTATGGCTGGTTTGTGTTTTATATGTGATAAGTCACTTTCAGAAGGTGATTCTGTTAATGTAGTGCGCGGCTTACAAACTTTAAAAACTGCAAGTATTGAAAGAAATCACGGTCACATAAACTATTTAAATACCTTAACCTCTGTGAATGTGCATGTCGAGTGTCGAAAAGTGTACATCAGTAAAAATTCTATTGCAGCATCGAAACGACACCTAGAAGAAGGTGAAGCTTCATCACCATCAAGTGCACCTCGTAAAAAAAGAAATGAAGAGTTTGATTTCAAAAAACTATGCTTATTTTGTGGCCAAGCAGCTGATGAAGCAACAGAGACAAAAAACAGACGCACGATTAGTAAAGTAAGTACTCTTGAATTCAAAGACAGTGTCATCAAAAAAGCAGAAGAACGAAGCGATTTCTTAGGAGAACTAGTAAAAGATCGTATACTTTATGAGTATGACTTGATCGCTGCTGAAGCAAAGTACCATATCATTTGCTATAATACTAATTTCTTAAGTTGAGTACCATCTACTGATAAGAAGCCTCGCGAAGATAATCAAATCACACAAGCAATGAAAGGGCTTAAAGATGTCCTTACGGAGTATGTACCAGACTAGCATTACAAGACTTCAACAAAAATATTTAACTGACATAATAATTACGAGAAAGGTAGGATCATTCACTATCATATCTTTTCGTGATACACAAGCTAATATATTATCAAAAGCTTGGTACGACAATAAAAAAAAGAATCCCGAAGAAGAACGGTTACGGATTGTAGAAGCTGCAGCTGCTATTGTTAGGGAAGATATTCGATCATCTGTAGTCGAAACCAAGTCCTTGACGATTTAGAGACAAATAACCTTGACAACGAAGATGATGATAATGAATTGGAAATTTTCGAGCGACCGGAAGACGATGATGAAGAAGAAGAAAATTGAGACTCATGTCCTTTTAATTATTAAAGTTTACGTAAATCATCCCCACATTTGAACTTCAATTGTAGTAAATGTATGATACATAATTGCTAAATAAAGATATAATTAAAATATATTTACTCTATTCCTTTTCTACTTAAAATCTAATTTAGATATATTAGAATATAATTGAGATATAGATAAAGTATTCTACTTAACAATTTTTTAATTACAGGAAGTAGGTAAGTATTACACAGCCCCACAAAAAAAAAAAAGTGGATATACTTTTGATGCGATATATCAGATCCGTAGTATTTTTGCCCGCTGATCACGAATCTGACGTCAGAATATCGCCATCACATCTCAATTTTTTTCTAACCTCAAAAAAATAGGTAAAAATTAGTAAAAATTAAGAAAAATATACTCCTAAAAAATTAATTCAAGCTTTTTCATGAATCCAAAGATGTATTAATATGTATTCGGACACGCTAAGCTAATATTCATCGGTTGGATTAAGCCATACAGTTCTGTTTTCTTTCTAACATTCTTCTCGAATGCAAAAACGAATTCAAATTAAAATTCAACCGATTCTTACCAAATTTGGTACATGGGGGTTTTTTGGGTTGCTGATCATGAATCTGAGGTCGAATTTGCAAAATTCAAAATGGCGGATCCAAGATGGCGGACAAAATTTTTGAAAACCAACCGATTCCTACCAAATTTGGAATACAGTTGGGGAATCCTCAAACCTGATACTCTTAAACCCTAAACCCTGAAACCTTAGGCTCCCACACCCTGTAACCTCAAAAAATAGACCTCAATAACCCTGTAACTTTAAAAATGAAACCCAATAAACTCAAAACCATGACTTTTAAACCATATACTCTCAAATAGTAGACCCTTAAGCCCTAGAATTGCGAAGGTTAGACCCGCGCCTAACTGTCCTTTTTTTGGCTGTATCTTGTTCTTTTTTCCGCGAATGACCTATTCAAAGGCTTTCTGCCCAAACGCTTTTGAGGACTTGTTTCTCTTTTTAGCGACCAGCAATAGTCCGCTAGCATATGGTCATCCCCTTGCTCCTCACTGTAGTCACCAAGATTATCTGGGAAATCATCGATGTGGGAGTCCAGGAAATGTAATTTTAGATTCATTAAGCAACCTAATGTTTGAAAATTTTTTACCATTTTCTCGACTATTTCTTTGTACTTAGGACTTTTATTATTTCCCAAAAAGTTTGTTTCGACTTCTTTAAAACTAAGCCAAGCAGCTTTTTCAACTTTATTCATTTTGGTAACAAATAATGAATCTTGAAACAATTTTGTTATTTGTGGCCCGTCAAATACGCCTGCCTTAATTTTAGCTTCAGAAAATTTCGGAAATTTTTTATGCAAATATTTGAAACATGGGCCGTTTGTATTTAATGCTCTCGTGAATTGCTTCATAAGTCCAAGCTTAATGTGAAGCGGGGGAATAAGAACTTTTCTTGGATCTACCAATGGTGGAAACAATACATTATTTTCACCAGGAGTGAACGATTCTCTTGTTGGCCAAATTTTTTTTCTTATAATGACGTTCCCTGTCTCTGCTATTCCACAGACATTTATAACAGGGATAAAGTGTAAACCCTGACTGTTGGCCAAGCAATATTGTTACAATTTTCAGATATCCACAAATTTTCCAGTTATGATCAGCATATTTTATTTTTATCAAAAGCTGCTTCATTTTTTCATATTGCTCTTCCATAACTGTGGAATGAGCAATCGGAATGGGAGCGTAAACGATGGTATTATGCAGCAAAACTGCCTTAATGCTCCGTTTAGAAGAATCAATGAACAGTCTCCATTCTTCAGGATCGTATGAGTTATTTTGAAATTCATCCATTAGACCTTTTACGTCGGTACAATATGAAAGTGACAATTCCTCGTCCATTGTGAAATATTTTCGAAATTCTTTATCTCTGTTTCTATAATAAGAAATCGTAGCTTCTGGCTTAAGTAAATGTCTTTTCTTTAAAAAGGAAGCAAGATGCTCTGAACCATCTTTGGATAAGCCTAAATCTCTGACTAGATCACTAAGTTCTGACTGTGATACGAGTATTGGTTCTGGTTTACGGTTGTTTGGTAGAAATTCTTTATCTGTGTCACTAGTATATGATAGGTTGTCACTAGAACATTCATTAGTAACAGTGTTTGAATCTTTTTCGACAGTCTCAATGTTTTCGGCATGAACTGATAAGGTGAAATCATTTGTTTCCATAACATCAGCATCAAGTGGTTCAGGAGGCGGAATTAGTTTAGTTGGTCTTGTTACTGTCGAAACATCGTTATAAGTAATAGTGCTTTTATTTTTTCGGTTATGCCTAGATACAACATTCATACAAAAGTAGCAATCATTTTCACTGTATGGTCTATTCCATATTGCTGGTCTGGAATATTTAATCGCCTTCTTATTGATGTACAACATTATTTTGCAAGAACTGCAAATGATGTGGGGAACCCAATCTGTATCCTGGTGCTGTATTTCAATGTTAAAACAATCCTTATATAAGGTTTTAATCTTATCCGTTATCGGTGACCCCATTTTACTCAATACGTGTTGACAGCAAATATAACAAAATGAATCACTGTTTTTATCGCACTTATGAAAAGTCCTTGTACCGTGAGACCGTTTTCATGTAGCATTATACTCTACATGAGCCAAGTCACTCACACATGAAGAGCTACGGTCGCTGGATGACGACGGCTGCGGGCCCGCTTTCCCACCCTGACCAACCGCCGATACTGGGTTTCCGAGTCCCTGCATTGTAATTCTCTTTCTTCTACCTGCCATGACGGCATCTAAGCCGTTATCCAGGGGCTCTGCCGGCCAGTGGAGTAACACCGTTGCCCACCGTCACCACGTGGAGGTGCCCTGGATGCAGGTAGAAGAATAAAAATCGACCGATGAATTTTCTCGGCGTTCAAAATGGCGCGAAAACATCTGCCATCTTGAATTTTGCAAATCCAACCTCAGATTCGTGATCAGCGACCCAAAAAATCCCCGTGTACCAAATTTGGTAAGGATCGGTTGAATTTTAATTTGAATTCGTTTTTGCATTCGAGAAGCACTATATCTGTCTGATTTATTGAGGTTAGAAAGAAAACAGAACTGTATGGCTCAATCCAACCGATGAATATTAGCTTAGCGTGTCCGAATACATATTAATACATCTTTGGATTCATGAAAAAGCTTGAATCAATTTTTTAGGAGTATATTTTTCTTAATTTTTACTAATTTTTACCTATTTTTTGAGGTTAGAAAAAAATTGAGATGTGATGGCGATATTCTGACGTCAGATTCGTGATCAGCGGGCAAAAATACTACGGATCTGATATATCGCATCAAAAGTATACCCCACTTTTTTTTTTTTGTGGGGCTGTGTTATTAAACGAATATATTTGATAAATGAAAAATATTATTATTAAATATAATGTAGTAATTAATAAATAATGCAAATTATTCATAATTACGGATTTTTTGTGATTAATTAACTTCATACGACGTATTATTTACCAGGACTCACGGTTGACCTTGCATGATGCTAGGTATGGCTGAGCGCTGCGCGCTCTCCGCGGTCTATCTCAAAAACAGTTAAGCGTATAAAAAATGTTTAGAACAAAGTTGTAGAGAATTTTATGCTCTACTATTTTCATAATGAATGCAAATATCATTGAAACCATAGGAAGCGAGATATTTGCGAAAAAAACAATATTTGTGACCTTTGACCTTGAATATCTTAAGACGCGGACACGAGATTTTATGAGACAACTTTTAGAATGCCAAAATAAAGGTTTATACAAGTTTACAGCTTATTATCTCTCATTCCGAGGTGAAACCCCTAATGTGACTAGACTAATAGCCAGACTCGCGTCGAGTATTTAATGTAGTTAGGAATGCAAACATCGTACTGTAAAACATCGATGTATTTTTTAAAAAAAAACATCGATGTCGAAGAAACATCTCCTCGAAAACATCGATGTATCGAAACATCAATGTATGGTTTGCATCCCTAGATGTAGTGGTGTAACCTATGTTATTTCTTGCAGATGTTGCACCGGTCCGTTCTGCCTGCTAAAGAAGCCCTTAACATATCGAATTTCTTACGAGTCTCAACCTCCACCATCGGAAATGCACAAAATCAAAATAGAGAACAATCAACCACAGGGGTTAGAGAGCAATCATCTCAACCTGCTCTACAGTCATCTCAGACAATAAAACCATATTCTCCATTCCAAAATACAACTAGCACGGCTGATTGGGCTCTTGCCAGAGTCGATGATTTGGTGAATTGGGGCAGAAAAGGTTCAATGTGGCCCCTGACTTTCGGTTTAGCATGTTGTGCTATGGAAATGGCTCAAATGGTTTCTCCTAGATACGATTTTGACAGGTAAAGAACTATAAATAACAATACTAGGATGTTCATTTACTTATTTATTTTTTCTTAACTAGAAAAAGTTATGCACGAATTCTTAATTCAATATTTCCTCCAATACTGTCATATTGTGAAATTCCTGATGAAATTTTTTCCCTCGCAGTGTAGTGAAAACACATGCCAACTGAGTAATTAATCAATTAATTAGTTGGGTAGGTACGTTTTGTTATTTCGGGCTTCGCCTAATCAAACAGACGACCTTTTGGTCGCCGGTACTTTAACAAATAAAATGGCACCTGCCTTAAGAAAAATATACAATCGAATGCTAGAACCTAGATGGGTCATTTCTGTAAGTAGCTGTCCAAATGGCGACGGATATTATTATATTATTCTTACTCTGTAAGGCAAGTGCAGACTTAGAATATTTGGTAGTTCTAGCTAGCTAGATATTTATTTTTTGAAACACCGCTCGAATTAGGTATTTTTGTTGTAGAGGTTGTGATTGACTTTTCCTAGTGGACATCTACATCACAGGTTGTCCGCCCACTGTCGAAGCATTACTGCATGGAATTTTGCAGTTGCAGAAAAAAGTAAAAAGGCAAAAGGTCCTGCAGATGTGGTATCGCAACTAAAATCTTTAAAAGCTGTAAAGTTGCTGCACATGATGGGGTTAATGGAGATACTACACACGAATGCATGCTTCTTGCTGCGTTGGTCTATCAGAACACAATTTACTCAAATTTTACTTAAAAATCCCTCTTGGCAATTGTTTTACAGGCATATTAAAGACAACAATTTTTGTGTAGTTTCGGCGTTTGTTATATTTCTCTATTCGGTATCACAGTTTTACAATAAACCAGTTGTAAACTACTTAAAAGTTATTCTGTTGGCGGAACTTATTAAAAACTAATTAAAAAATCATGAAACCCAGTGGCGTAGTAAAAAATAGGTTCCTCCTGTAAGCCTTTCTTACCGACGGACCGACGTAAACGAGTGACTATATGTTTTGTGATATAGAAACCTTAAAACATGAAAAAAAAAACAAAAATCTCGAAAAAAATTTTCGCGGATATTTTCCTTCAGTAAGGAATAGTTTTTACTTCTTTATCCAGTACTACAGGATAATTTTAAACCATTGTTTATACAAAAATAAAACTTTTTTAATAATTATATCAGAGACGTTCGGTTAGTTCAAAAATGCATGTAACAGTATTCTGTCTGGCTCGCTACGACGACTTCGCACCTTCCAAATTGTTTCAGCGAAGTATTGGGTCAAACATCCTCGTTCGTTAATAGTTTTTTTTTTCCTTTTATGAGGACAGTAAAAATATCTATCATAAGATCATTAATAATCAAAATATTTAGAGTTATCTTTGCAACAATTTTTATGTTTGTTACTACATCAAGTACTGTGGAGGCCACGATGGAATTTTTAACACCATCACAATTTGTGGTGACAAAATGTACAGCTCTATATAACATGTAGGCTGAAAAGTTTTTGATCTGACACATAAATGTCGCCCTTTTCAAAAAATCCATATGATTTTTAGAAAGTACCAACCTTCAAACGATATGTGTCAAAATTTCATTGCATTTCGACGATTAGTTTACAAATTACAGTGGTTTTAGTGACGCTACTTTTAATACCCAACCCAAGAAATGGCTTGATGTTAGGGGGCTCTGCCCCTGGAAAATCACTCATCATTTACTGGTATGCTGAATTTAAACGCGATCGTACAGATACAAATGATGCTGAATGCTCTGGACGCCCAAATGAGGTGGTTACACCGGAAAACATAAAAAAAAAATCCACGAAGTTGTTTTGGATGACCGTAAAGGAAAATTGCGTGAAATAGCTAACACTTTAAAGATATCAAAAGAACGTGTTGGGGATATTTTGCATGAACATTTGGGCATGGGACAGCTCTGTTCGAAATGGGTACCGGGTTTGCTCACAGTGGGCCAAAAACAACGTGTTGATAATTAGACCTGTTTAAGCGAAAGAATTTTTTTCATGCGATCCACCACTACACACCGGAATCAAATCGGCAGTCAGCTGATGAAAGCCGCCCGAAGCGACCAAAAACACAACAGTCGGCTGGGAAGGTTTTGGCCTCTGTATTTTGGAATACGCATGGAATAATTTTCATCGACTACGCTGAGAGGGGAAAAACCATCAATAGCGAATATTATATGAAGTTATTGGTGCGTTTAAAGGCAGAAATCGCAAAGAAACGTGAAAGTGCTCTTTCATCAAGACAACGCACCGTGTCTCAAGTCAATGATTACGATGGCAAAGTTGCATGAATTGAAGTTCGAAGACAAATCCTTCTACAAGAAAGGTGTTGATGATGTAATCAATTTCGTTTTTGTTTCTTAGGTCAGAACTTCTCCATGTCCATCTACGACTTTTTGGTTTCTTGAAAAAGGTATTCATGCAATAAAGGTTCTCATTTTGCAAATAGTTTATCAGGCTTTCCCATCTTGTATTGGCTGTACTCAATCTAAAATGTCCTCTATTCTTAATATTGTCGACGTTCTTACCTCCCACTTTGGCATTAAAATCACCTATAGTCACACAATAGTGTGAGTTTTCCGCTGTCCTTGCTAGTATATCTTCATATAACTGTTCGACATCTGTGTCTTGTGAAAAGCTAGTAGGAGCATATACTTGGATGACTTGTAGGTTATATCTCTTAGAGATTTTTATGACTATGTACACTACCGTCAGAAAGTATTTGCCCACCTAGTTATTTCAGTCCCAAGACAACAAAAACCCAGAAAATATATTTTTTTAATTTTAATGAGGCATTATTTATTTTCGCATTATTTACAGTCGAGAAAATCAGAAAAATATTCATGATTTTCCAGGATTTTTCTCATCTATGTGACCTCCATTGTTTTGTTTTTGCTTTACAGTGTTTCGGTATTCTGTCCAGTAGTTTCTTCAGAGTTTCTTCGGTTATTTTAATCCATTCTACTTGTAAAATTCCCACAAGTGATTTTCTGATGTTGGATTGAGTTTTCGAACACACCTCTCCAAATGGTCCCACGGCAATTCGATGGGGTTCAAGTCGAGTGATTGTGTAGGCCAAGTCATCACTTCCACGACGTCATCGGATTTCCATTGGTCCAAAAGTTCTCTAATTTGTTTAGCAGAATGTTTAGGGTCGGTGTTATGCTGAAAAATAAATTTTCCCTGAAAAAATCTCTTCCACAAGGAAATATTTGAGTTAGCAAAATTTCTTGATACTGTTCTTTTCGCATGATTCCTTCTATTCTAAAGATTTTCCCCACTTTACCGTTGCCAAAACAACCCCAAACCATTACTGAACCTCCACCATGTTTTACTGGCAGGTTTCCAACATTCTCTCTTCAGCTGATCACCGCACGTAAACTCGTCGATTTGAGCCGAAAATTTCGAATTTAGATTCGCCGCTCCAAAGGACGGAATTCCATTGTTCTGATGTCCAATTTTCATGTTCTCGGGCCTATTCTAATCATTTACGTTTATTCACTGGCCTAAGAAGTGGTTTCCTCACTGCAACTCTCCCGTAGTCCACCTTCTGCTAACCTGTTCTTTACGGTTGTCCGCTAATGAAGATGGGCCGCTCCAGGTTTACTTGAGCCGTGGTTTCTGCTGCGGTTAGGCGGCGATTATGTCTGCTGGACATTGTTATAGCTCTGTCTTCAGCGGAAGTCGTTTTTCGAGGCCTTCCTGAACGTTTTTGGTTAGGAATTCCATGTCCCACAGAAAATTTTTTTACGATGAAGTCCATCCGCATATCACTCGCGATTTGTCGACTCGAGTGACCATTTTGATGTCTCGCAATTATCAGAGCCCAACTTTCAAGGGAAACTTTTTCGTTTTGGGCATTTTCACAAAACAATTGAGCCTGTATCAATGACAAAATACTGTTTCCAAAATGGCAATGGTATTTATAGCATAGTTTTTATCATAAAATGTAACTAGGAATTTCCATAATCCCTAGAAACTTGAAATGAGTTCTTACTTCAACTGGAATTGTCAGAAATCGCCTCAAGACGATTATCAATGCAAAACTTGGAAATGTGCTCTAATTGGTTTTTAATATGTGATTTCACCAAAAAGGCTTATCTAAACAATTTTATGATGGACACTTGTTAAGAACAATTAAATTTACCTAATATAATAAAAGGGTTTAATTAGGTATTAAATTTTGGCAGTTACATTGAAATTTCTGACAGTAGTGTATATAACTCTGTCTGACATGGCGTTTATTTTAATAATCCGATCTTTAATTCAATTAAAATACAAATGAGACTGCTGAATATGCTCTCGTTAGAGTTGACGACTTCTTAAATTGGGTCAGAAAAGGTTCTATTTGGCCTCTTACTTTTGGTTTGGCATGTTGAAATGATGCATTTTGCTGCTCACAGATATAATATGGACAGGTAAACAACTACTCTGAGGTACAAATAAGTTATTAATAAATAAATATAACAGGTGCCTTACTGAAAAACAGTAACAATAATATACACTAATAATAACTCATCATATTAGGTGATTTTGATAATTGTTAAATCAATTTAAATCTTATTTCTAAATTCTTCATTTTTACGATTGCCCTAAGCCTATTTAATTGTTATTTCAGGTATGGTGTACTAGTCCGTCCTTCCCCTCGTCAAGCTGATGTCATTGTAGTAGCTGGTACCTTAACAAACAAAATGGCACCGGCTTTAAGAAAACTATATGATCAAATGCCTGAACCCAGATGGGTCATTTCTATGGGTAGTTGTGCTAATGGTGGTGGATATTATCATTATTCTTATTCGGTTGTTAGGTAGGTAAAGCCTGTAAAATTAGTAAAAATAGTCTTGACTGTTTCCTCTTTGGAAATGAGTTTTTGAATAAATCAGTAAAAACAATGTTCCATCCTTGGTCTTTTATGAGTTATATGAATAGAAGGTGTAGTAGCCGTAGAATCTTTTATCATTTATGGACAAGGGTTGTATGATAAGTACCTGGTTTCTGCTAGAGGTGGCGCTACTACTACATAAAAAATTATAGTTTACTTTTCCTGTCAAATTTTAAGTCACTGCGTGATTTAGTTTATGAGTGGCAGCCATTTACCAGGTGTACAAGTATGAAATGCTGATTTTTTTTCTAAAAAAAAACACGTTAAATTCGGAAGAATGATAAAAAGTGCTTTATTCAAAGTATGCTCCATTGCTTGTTATACATTTTTACCATCTTTCGGGCAATTTGTGAATCTTCCCCTTTTGCTGCGAACCATTCATCGGGCCATTTTTTCACATCTTCGTACGAACCAAAGCGCTGCTCAGCAGGTGCGTGATCCATCGACGCAAACAAGTGGTAATCGGTAGGAGCCAAGTCTGGTGAGTAAGCCGCATGGGGAACTTCCCAGCTGAGTGCTTCCAACGTGTCGCGAACTGGTTTTGCCGTATGTGATGGAGCATTGTCATGAAGAAAAATGACTTCGTGTTGCCTTTTTCGGTAGTCTGGCCTTTTTTCAAGCAGCGAACGGTTCAAATCGGTCGATTGTTGTAGGTAACGTTTAGTATTAACCTTTCTCCCATCGATACAAGTGGTAGCCGGAAGAAGCCAAGTCTGGTGAGTAAGCCGCACGGGGTAGAACTTCCCAGCTGAGTGCCTCCAACGTGTCGCGAACTGGATTTGCCGTATGTGATGGAGCTTTGTTATGAAGAAAAATGACTTTGTGTTGCTTCTTTCGGTATTCTGGCCTTTTTTCAAGCAGGTTCAACGGTTCAAATCGGTCTATTGTTGTTGGTAACGTTTAGTATTAACACAGAACATCGTCTTTCTGCTAAAGCGATTCGGTCTTGCGGTCGATGTGGATGGTGCGCCTGGGTCTACCCACAATTTTTTGCGCTTGGGATTCTCAAAATAAATCCACTTTTCATCCCCTGTTACTATACAATGCAAAAACGACTTCCTTTTGTACCGAGCAAGCAAAATGTCATACGTGTTTTTCCGCTTTTCCATTTGCCTGTCGTTCAACTCGTGGTACCCATCTACCGGTCTTCTGAATCTTTCCCATCTCTCGTAGCCGATTGGAAACAGCTTGTTGACTAACGCCCAATTACTCCGCGAGTTATTTTTGTGTTTGCGAATCATCTTCGTCCAACAATGCTTGCAATTCCACATCTTCGTATTTTTTTGGCGGTTTTCCACGTTCCTTGTCTGCACATCGAAGTCACCACTTTTGAAACGCCGAAACCATCGTTCACACGTATCTTGCGATGGAACATGTTCACCATAAGCTTCTCGAAGTAATCGGTATGATTCAACAGCAGTTTTCTTCAAATGAAAACAAAAAATTAATGGTGTCCGCGAATGTTCTTTGTTCGGTATAAATTTCGACATATTGAACACAACACAACACTACACATACACTTTTCCAATTTATCACTCGTGCGCTTCTGCCACTTGTTGATGACAACAAAATGGCGCAGTGTCAAATCTTTATAGCACAAACTGCATTGGTGCACCATCTGTTGTCTGAAATCCCCATTTCATACTTGTACACCTGGTAAATAGAAAAACTTTTATGATTTTATAATAATGAAAAAAATTGAATATCGAGCAGTGATAAAATATTTGTTTTTGAAAAAGATAAACGAATGATTAGATAGAAGCGGAACTCAGCGAAATGCCTAGGAACTTTTCACCTTCGTTATCTATAATATATATAAAATGCAATGTCTCTCTGTCTGTCTGTCTGTCCGTTAGTGCGCTTATCACTGGAGAACCACTTATCCGATTTACTTACTTTTTTTTTTAAAACATACATATGTTCTCTGGCCAGGTTATAGGCTATATTTTATTACGATAGGTAGCATAAGGAATGAGCAGTGACGATAATAGTGAATGAAGTCAACAAAAGTTTGCCACTAGCGCGTTCCCTTGCAATACACAGTCTAAACCATTAAATATGGAACAATATTATGTAGCAGAGAATATCTACAATCTATAATATATATAAAATGCAATGTCTCTCTATCTGTTTGTCTGTCATTAGTGCGTTTATCAGGCGAGAACCACTTATCCGACTTAAGTGTCTTTTTTTAAATTCATACATATATTCTTTAGCCAGGTTATATAATACTAATAATAATAATAATAATCTATATCTATAATATATATAAAATGCAGCGTCTCTCTCTCTGTCTGTCTGTCTGTCCGATAGTGCGCTTATCCCTCGAGAACCACTTATCCGATTTACGTGATTTTTTTAGTTAAATTCATACATATGTTCTCTGACCAGGTTATAAATATATATTTTATTAAATCTATAATATATATAAAATACAACGTATCTTTGTCTGTCTGTCTGCCCGTTAGTGCGCTTATCACTGGAGAACCACTTATCCGATTTACGTACTTTTTTTTTTTTTAAACAGACATATGTTCTCCGTCCAGGTTGTAGGTTATATTTTATTACGTTAGGAATAAGCAGTGACGATAATAGTGATTCAAGCCGGAGAAAAGTTTTGCCGCTAGCGCGTTCTCTTGCAATACACTGCCCAAAGCATTAAATATGGAACAATATCATGCAGCAAAGAATATAATATATATATAAAATGCAACGTTTCTCTGTCTGTCCGTTAGTGTTCTTATCACTAGAGAACCACTTATCCGATTTACGTGTTTTTTTTTAATTCATACATTTGTTCTCTGGCCAGGTTATCTATAATCGTCTATCTATAATATATATATAAAATGCATCGTCTCTCTGTCTGTCTGTCTGCCTGTCTCTCTGCCTGTCTGTCTGTCTGTCCGTTAGTGCGCTTATCACTGGAGAACCACTTATCCGATTTACGTATTTTTTTTTTAAATATATATATTTTCTCTGGCCAGGTTATAGGATATATTTTATTGCGTTAGCTAACATAAAGTATACTCAGTGACGATAATAGTGAATCAAGTCGGAAAAAAGGTTACCGTTAGCGCGTTGCAATACACTGCCTTAACCTTTAAATATGAAATAATATCATGTTGCAAAGAATATAATATATATAAAATGCAACGTCTCTCTGTCTGTCTGTCTGTCCGTTAGTGCGCTTATCACTTGAGAACCACTTATCCGATTTACGTGTTTTTATAAATTTATTAATATGTTCTATATAATTCGATATAAGCCTAGATAATGGGAGATAAGGTGAGATAATGGGAGATAAGTATAAATAATGGGAGATAAGCAGAGATAAGATAATGGGAGTTATGGTGAGATAATGGGAGATAATAAGAAATAATGGGAGATAAGGAGAAATATTGCGAGATAAACCTAGGTAATGGGAGATAAGGTGAGATAATGGGAGATAAGTAAAAATAATGGGAGATAAGTAAAAATAATGGGAGATAAGGCGAAATAATGGGAGACGAGCAGAGATAAGCCTAGATAATGGAAATTATGTAGAGATAATGAAAAATAAGAAGAAATAATGGAAGGGCAAAAAATGGCAGATATTTTATTACGTTAGGTAACATAAGAAATAAGCAGTGACGATAGTAGTAAATCAAGACCACGCGAGCGGAGCCGCGGGCACGGCTAGTCAACCATAAAATATTGGACATCTGAATTCATGAGGGCTGTACAGGGTGAGTCAACGATAGAGTAAAGTTCAAAAAATGTTAGATACAATAGTTTTAGGGAATGTTAAGGTGCACAGTTTAAAATTATTTTTAAGTAAACAGGGTACTTCAAAAAAGTGTGGCTAATATAACATATGTTGTTTTAAATGGAACATCCTATTTTCTAATTTATTTTTAAATTCTGCGTGAAATTTTATAACTTTTTTATTAATTTATCTAAACCTAGTAATTTTTCTAATATTTCAATTTAAAAAAAAAATACTAGTTTTCAGTTTTGTAAAAAATTGCCAGTAGCGCCATTGTTTCTGAAGGTGGAATACTTATAATTGGTACGAGCGTTTCTATAGAGATGAAAAAAAAAGATATATCAAATTTTTTAAGTGGCACACCCTGTATATTATTATTTTTTTCTGATAGATTTTACAAAATCCAAAACTTTTATTAACTATGTCATATACCTATTTCTAATAGTTTTATTTTCAATTTTTTCCCTTATTTTTAATACACTTACGCTATTGTGAAAACATAGGTAAACAAAGAATTAATGATAATTTTAATATAGTTTAACTTATCTAATGATTAATTATTATGGCGTAATAAATGTTCAAAAATATGCCTATCTGCTTGAATACACATGTTTAGTCGTTTTACTATATTTTCCTTTACTTTCCTTAGCATAAAAGGTGTGCTGCACGCATCCCGTATCCTATTTTCCATATCTACTGGTATTGTAGGGGGATTCACATAAACACGATCTTTAATGTAGCCCCACAAAAAGAAGTCTAAAGGTGTTAAGACACATGATCGAGGGAGCCACTGAATGAATCCATCCCTACCGATCCGAGTAACGATCGTTTAAAAATTCCCGAACTTCCCGGTGGTAATGAGCAGAAGCTCTGTCTTGTGGAATCCACATTTGTTCCCTGTCAAAGTTAGGGTAATTTCTTTTGCAAAAAATTTAGATATCTAGGCCCGTTAAGCGGTTCGCGGAAAAAATATGGACCAATAATTCGAAAATTTAATATTCCACACCATATATTAAGCAACCAGTGGTTTTGGTTTTGTTGAATAATAATGCATCTTATGGCTGTTAACTGCTCCATTACTGCGAAAAGTAGCTTCATTAGAAAACATTATTTTGGATAAAAAAATTTGGATCGACCTCTCCTCCATGCATGGTGGTACAAAAGTTTATTCGTCGTTCAAAATCACGGTCTTGAAATTCTTGGTGTAGTTCCATATGAAAGGGATGATACTCGTATTTTCTCGTGGTGCGATTAGCCGTAGATTGAGATGTGTCAGATAAGTCAGCTAGTAGACGGCTGCTGACCTAGGAATTATCTTCAACATGAAGTAAAATCTCCATTTCTTTTTCCTCATTGGTAGCATTCTGGTTTACTACTTTCCGTTTCGTATACTCAACGTTACCATTACCATCAAATCGTTCCATTAAGCACTGAAAAGATTTTTTAGATGGTATACGTCTATTAGGGTACTTCGCTGCCTTACTGCCAAAAGACAATTTTTTCCCTCCTCGCACAGTGATTCGGCAAGAACATGCTAGCGGGACAATATTCATGACGTAATTTCCAGGAACCACTGATAACGACTTGTAAACAACCCCCCCCCCCCCCCCATTTAACGAATTCCAAGAATTAATTTGTTTATCATCTCATAAAGGTATCTTATCAGGGGGTCAAAGTAACCCTTATAAGAGAGGTCATTTTCATTTGCAAATCAGTTGCATTTTATGCACACTTGTGATAACATATTTTAAAATTGGTAGCAAAGTGAAACGAGTTTTTTGTGATGGAATATTCTGTTGAAGGTATGTACTCTATTATGACTTATATTTTTTATAAAAAATATGTATACTTTTGGTGTAATATCAATTTGTAAATGTATAGATAAATCCAGCAAATTTTACATTAATTGTAAACTTTAAAAGTAGCAACTTTTTTTATCCACATATATCCACCTAGATTTTTCTATATGTAATACCTACAACATTCAGGCACAGATTCATATATATTATAGACCCCGAAAAGGCCCGAAAGTAAAATTATTTTATTTTTTTCAGAACGAGTCGTGACTATGACGAAAATGGAGTTTTTTGAAGAATGGCTAAAACATGACAAAACTGAACGAAACAGTGGCATTTTTTATTATATAAGTGAAAAATTCAATATGTCTGATGTTTCTGACGATTCTCTAAAACGACTCGAAATGAAAATATCAAGCCTTTCAGCAAAATTCAATCAAAAGTGGACTTCTTTAAAGTGTAACAAAGAAATGTTTCTAATCAAACATAAAGATTGGTTAGAGGGATCCGGAATCGAAATAAAGATGTGTGTTAACCAGCCGTGCACTTCAACATCATCAGCGGCTCTTTCCGTAGGGCGACCCAGAAAATCATTTGAAGACTCATCAACGAAAACGAAGAGACGGATAGTAGAAGATCTTTTGGAATCGCGAAGTGCAAGTGAGCTTATTACAGCAGCTGAGTTAGCTACTCGAAAAGAAGGGCATCGAAGTGTTGCTAAACAGATCCATAACGTCGCGGTCAGTGAAACTAGAGAAAAGAATAAGTGTTCTAAACAAAGTCGGCAGTTAACACCAGACGAAGCTTTAGCTTATTATGTGGACTCGAAATCGACTTCTCACTCATATAAACAAACAAGAAAATGGACAATGAAAGCGGGACATCAAGTGTATCCATCGTTTTATAGTTTAGGTAAGTCCAAAGCTTCTTGTTGTCCTTCTGACGAATATATTTCTGTGACTGAATCTTGAGCTGAAATTAAACTTCACGCGATTTTGGATAAAACGGCTGAACGATTAGTTAAAGCTCAGACGGAAGTCATTAGAAGTGTGTTACCTCGTTCATATTATACGTTGGTAAGCAAATGGGGCTGTGATGGGAGTTCGGGGCATAGCACGTATAAGCAGAAATTTGAGAACACTAACGCTACAGACGAATTTTTGTTCGTATACTCATTTGTCCCTTTGAGACTGCTTGATGGCGAAACGGTGATCTGGCAAAATCCAAGACCTTCCTCTACTTTATATTGCCGTCCTATTAAGTTTATTTTTGCCAAGGAGACAAAAGAGTTTACGAAAGAAGAAACTTCTAAAATTTTAGATGAAGTAAGTCAGCTTCTTCCAACATTATGTAACGTTGCTGGATCTCAAATCTCTGTTAAACACGATTTGTTGTTGACAATGACTGATGGCAAAGTGTGCAATGCCTTAACAGACACAAATTCAACACAAAAGTGTTATATTTGCGGTGCCACCCCGTCTACTATGAACGAGGAGTCAAAGAAATATCCCAGCAACGAAGAACGCCTTGCATTTGGTTTATCTACTTTACATGCATGGATCCGCACGTTTCAATGTTTGCTCCACATCAGCTATCGTTTAGAAATAAAAAAGTGGCAAGTCAGGGGAGACAACGACAAAGCTATTGTGAAGCAACGCTCACAAGAGATACAAAAAGTGTTGAAAGATCGTATGGGTCTCATTGTAGATAAACCAAAACCTGGGTATGGTAACACAAACGATGGAAACACAGCACGTAGATTTTTTTCCAAAGCTGAATTGAGCAGCGAAATTACAGGATTAGACGTAAACCTTATCCGTAGATTTCATGTAATTTTAAGAACTTTGTCATCGGGATATGATATAAATTATATAGAATTCGAAAAGTTTTGTGTTGATACTAGAAAATTATACCTTGATCTGTATTCGTGGTATTCCATGCCCGTTACTGTGCATAAAATTCTTGTACATAGTGCGGAAGTTATAAAGTCTTTTCTTCTTCCCATTGGACAACTCTCCGAAGAAGCCCAGGAGGCAAGAAATAAAGACTGTCATAGATTCCGTGAACGGCACACCAGGAAGCGGTCACGTATTGCCACAAATACAGATCTTTTGAGAATGCTTTTAATTACGTCTGATCCTGTTAAAAACTCGTATAGAGAATTACCGCGAAGAAAATTTACTTCTTTGTCATCGGAGGTTCTGCAGTTGATTATCCCACCTTCATTGCCATCCGAAGCACCATCAGTAAGTCATCATCACGAATTAAATGAGGAGGATTATTTACTCTCTGAATATTCTACTGAATGGGAGAGCGGTGATGACGACTCATCTGATGGTGATTAGTAGGTTTAAGTATTTTTTTATTGTAATTATTATTCTTATTTTATTGTGTGTTGTAGTTGCTTATAATTTATGCCTTAGTATATAAGTTATTTAATATTATATTTCTTTTACTTATACACCTTGTTATTGTAAATAATTGATATATAGATACTGTTATTGTACTAATTTATTTTAAAAGAAATAATATTTTGTAAATTAATAAATGTGGGTACTATCATTATGATTTTTATTTTTTTCCTAGAAATTTCTTTGTAAACAAACATGATTGTGCTTTTCACACATAATGAGTAGGTATGTAGCTAATTAAAGAACAATTAGCGACAATAGTGAACAAATGAGACACATTAGTAAACCACTTCCGTCTGGCAGCTACATATTTCGATTAATACACATACAGTACACATTTTTCAACTTTTTTTTTCTTAAAATAGCTTAAGATACCTGGAATATACATAAACAATTGAAATAAGTGTAGAAATAATATTGTCCCGCTAGCTTGTACTAGTCGAGACACTGTGCCTCGCCCAGTATGTAAACCATATTAATTAATTCATTTTTAGGAAAATCCATAACTATTACCTTTATACGTCACTTACTACATCAAATTAAACTATTTTTACTTGCTTAATAGACATGTCAAAATTTGACAATGTCTACATTTTTGTTTTGTCTTGGCAACTGTGATGTTATAGCGTAAGTGGGTAAAGGGTAAAAATTGAAAAATTCAAAATAAATCGAAAACTATTAGAAACAGGTATATGCGATACTTAATAAAAGTTGGAGGGTTTTGTAAAATCTATCAGAAAAAATAATAATATACAGGGCGTAACGTTTAAAAAATTGAGTTTTTTCAGTTTAAAATAATTGAAATGTATAAATTTATTTTGACCACCCTGTAGCATCTAACTCGAATTCCAATTATGAGTACTCCACCTTCAAAAATAATTGCGCTACTGGCAATTTTTTACAAAACTGAAAACTAGTATTTTTAAAAAAAAAATTGAAATATTAGAAAAACTACTAGATTTAGGGATATAACATTATTAATAAAATTTTACGCTGAATTTAAAAATAAATTAGAAAGGTTTTTCATTTAAAAAAACAGCTTATATCGGCCACACTTTTTTGAAGCACCCCTGTATACTCAAAAATAATTTTAAACTGTGCACCTTAACATTCCCTAAAACTATTGTATTTAACATTTTTTCGTCATTCCCGAAACTTTACTCTATCGTTGACTCACCCTATACAAGCAACCTTAACAATTATTGTTATCTCATTGGAAGATAAAACAGCAACCAATATTTAGCGTGTGTGGTGTATAACATACACAATATATGTAATAAACATCTGAAAATGTTCCTTGATGTAATGTTTTCTTTGCAGAGGCTGTGATCGTATTATTCCAGTAGACATCTATGTCCCAGGTTGTCCACCGACAGCTGAAGCATTAGTGTATGGAATTTTGCAATTACAGAAAAAAGTGAAGAGGTACAAGACACTGCAGATGTGGTACCGTCAGTAAAACCTGATTATGTTGAATTAATACAGTTATTTAACTAAAATACAGTTACATTGTGTAAATTGATTTTAGGAAAAAGATGTGTTCATGATCTCTCATTCTGATTTACATCGTTTTAAGAAAATAATACCTGTAAATAAAGACTAAAATTGCCATTCATTTCAGTGTACAGCGCATAGAATATTACTGTTTACGAAAAACGCTGCTAAATAAAAGTAATTTTGGATGCACAGTTTTGACTATGTGGTTGGATAATTATTAAGAAACTTATGAGAGAGATTAACTCGAGCCTTATACCATTTAGAAATATCTCGAGTGCAAGGATTATTCTTTATTGCAATATTCGAAAGTCATTCATTGCTTTAAGTATTTTCGATGTTTGGTATAGTTTATCTACTGTAGGGTGAAAACTCCCGAGAGGTCGCAACACAAACAAAAAAACCCTTATGATTTTGATTGAATGTCAACTCTCAGAAGATTGTGTTAAATTTTCATGACATATTTTCTATTAGCTTGCGAGTTACGGATGTTCGAGTGACGCTACTTTTGCAAAACTATGGAACAAAAAGAATTTTGTGTGTTGATTAAACATAGCTTTTTGATTGGAAAAAATACAGCCAAAACCCTGGAACGACTTGCAGGAGATAGCTGACATCGTGAAGATATCAACAGAATGCATGAGGTATATTTGGCATGAATATTTGCATATGAAAAAGTTATGTGACTAATGGGTGCCACGCGCTCTCACGATTGAGCAAAAACAGCAACGTGCCGAAGATTCAGAACGCTATTCGGCACTGTTTCGGCGTAATCCAAAGGAGTTTTAAATCGATTTGTAACAACAGACAAAATATGGCTCCACCACTACAAGTATGAATCCAAGATTTAGTCCGCAAAGTGGCTGGGACAGCATGAGAGCCGACCGCAGCGTGCAAAAATACAAACATCAGCTGGAAGGGTTTTGGCAAGTATTTTTGGGATGCACATGGAACAATACTGATCGCCTTTCTTGAGAATCGGCGAACAATCACCAGAGACTATTATGTTGGTTTATGGGACAGTTTGAATGGTGAAATCAAGCAAAAAGGCCGCATTTAGCGAAGAAAAAAGTGTTGTTTCACCAAGATAATACATCTTATCACAAGTCCATAAAATTGACGGAGAAATTTGACCAATTAAGCTCTGAATTGCTTCCTCGTCCGCTGTATTTACCAGATCTGGACCCCAGCGATTATTACATCTTTTCAAATTTGAAAAGTGGCTTACTCCAGGGAAACAGATTTGGCTAAAATGAAGAAGTTGAATGAAAAACTAAGGCTTATTTTTAGAGAGCTCGACAAATCCTACTATATGAAAGGTATCCAAATGTTGGAAAAGATCACTGGAATAAGTCTATCATTCTTTTTGTCATAGGAGGACATTAAAAAAGTATATCCGAATTCATCGCCTCAAAATCAGCCATCTTTTTCAGAGTAGAACTGCATTGTATAAAAAATATATTTCTTTGTTGAAATGTATTCTGTTTATAAATAAATAAATATTTTGTTAATGCAGAGAAGGTACCAAATTAATTTGTACACCTCATAAAAGACATTAATTTATCTTTTTGAAGTAAAGAAGGCACATGTGATTGCAACTGGAGGGATAATTATTTTATGTCTAGAATTATCTATCTCCTAGCTGTAAACATCATCAATTAAACACATATTAAACAAAAATAACCCCAATTTTTAATATAACAGTATTATTTGAATTGTGATCTTCTAGCATAAAGGAAATGATGCCTTCCAATACATTTTCAGCTATAAAAGTCTTAACATTGTAACAGAAAATTTACTAAAACTTGATTTTTTTATTAAGCTGTTTCACCTGTCCTGAATTATTGTTAGATTTCAAATTTGAACCTAAGTCATCAGGATTTCTATTATCTATAGTCTGTACACTTAAGTTGACTTGAAGCTGAGCTTGTTGAGCCTGATATTTTGGACAGTCTTTCTTCAAATGCGTTACATCTCCACATACTTTGCATGATCCTAAAAATGTAAGGTTATAGTGAACTTACAAGTTTTTTTGCAAAAATTAAAGTTTCATGTGCTCATTTATAGGGTCTTAAAGTGATACTTTTACTGCTCAAGTATGAAAGTCCACCATGTACAAGTATGAAATGCGGATTTCAGACAACAGATGGTGCACCAATGCAGTTTGTGCTATAAAGATTTAACACTGCGCCATTTTGTTGTGTCATCAACAAGTGTCAGACGCGCACGAGTGATAAATTGAAAAAGTTTGTGCACTGTGTTGTGTTCAATATGTCGAAATTTATACTGAACAAAGAGCACAGCGAACAGCATTAATTTTTTGTTTTCATTTGAAGAAAACTGCTGTTAAATCATACCGATTACTTCGAGAAGCTTATGGTGAACATGCTCCATTGTGTGATACGTGTGAACGATGGTTTCGGCGTTTCAAAGGTGGTGATTTCGATGTTGCAGACAAGGAACTTGGAAAACCGCCAAAAAAATACGAAGATGTGGAATTGCAAGCATTGTTGGACAGAGATGATTCGCAAACACAAAAATAACTCGCCGAGCAATTGGGCGTTAGTCAATAAGCTGTTTCCAATCGGCTACGAGAGATGGGAAAGATTCAGAAGACTGGTAGATGGGTACCACATGAGTTGAACGACAGGTAAATGGAAAAGCGGAAAAAAACACGTGTGACATTTTGCTCGCTCGGTACAAAAGGAAGTCGTTTTTGCATCGTATAGTTACAGGGGATGAAAAGTGGATTTATTTTGAGAATCCCAAGTGCAAAAAATCATGAGTAGACCCAGGCGCACCATCCACATCGACCGCAAGACCGAATCGCTTTGGCAGAAAGACGATGCTCTATGTTTGGTGGGACAAGAGGGGCGTGGTCTATTATGAGCTGTTAAAACCTGAGGAAACGGTTAATACTAAACGTTACCAACAACAATTGGCCGATTTGAACCGTTCGCTGCTTGAAAAAAGGCCAGAATACCGAAAGAGGCAACACAAAGTCCTTTTTCTTCATTACAATGCTCCATCACATACAGCAAAACCAGTTCGCGACATGTTGGAAGGACTCAGCTGGGAAGTTCTACCCCATGCGGCTTACTCACCAGACTTGGCTCCTTCCGATTACCACTTGTTTGCAACGATGGCTCACGCACTTGCTGAGCAGCGCTTTAGTTGATACGAAGATGTGAAAAATAACTCGATGAATGGTTAGCAGCAAAAGGGGAAGATTTTTACTGACGTGGTATTTACAAATTGCCCGAAAGATGGGAAAAATGTATAACAAGCGATGGAGCTTACTTTGAATAAAGCATTTCTTTCATTCTTCCGAATTTAACATGTTTTTTTAGAAAAAAAATCCTCATTTCATACTTGTACACCTGGTAATGCCTAGACAGTAAAAATCTGTTAAAAGTACATCAAAATAATACTTACCTCCTTTTGGATATAATCCTCTCTGATTATCAGGACACTGCCTTGAAATATGTCCTTGCTCTTTACATATAAAGCATGTAGCAAACTTATATTCATGTCCTTTGACCACTTTGCATTCAAAATGAGTGTGCTCAGTCGATCCACACTTGAAGCATATCCCTGTTCCTGAAGTTTGTGCTACTTGATCTTTTTCAAGTTCTGGACATTCGGAAAGATTGTGACCAGATTTTCTACAGTTGAAACAAACCTAAAATGCATATAGCATTTTTTTTAACGCAATGATTTATTTAAACATTAAGACCCAAGACAAAAAGAAAATTAGTAGCCACAAGAATATATGGGTGTTGCGATGACATTATACAGTGTACACATGGTGGTATTTAAAGACCTTTGTGTGACAATATAAGCAAAAAATTACAGTATTTATTAAAATTTTCTTTGCAACAGTGCTTCAAATTATTGGGAATTACTTGTCAGTCCAACAATTTGAATATTGCAGGAAGATATAGCAACAAGAACTTACATTTTTCTTTTCTCTCGCAAGGGCTTTTTCAGCTCTTCTTCTTTCCAACTTTAATGCAACATTAATTTCACTTCTTGGTAACCCTTTACTTATCATTTCCTTTCTCAGCTTTTTCAATCTCTCTGCATCTTCCTTTTTTACAGGAAAACCATCTACGTAGTCAATTTCTACACTTCTGCCATTTATAATCATTGTTTCTGAATTATGTTTGTTCCTCTGGAAGTCCTTTTTGTCTTTGATTTTTGCCTTTTTTTTCTTGTTGTTTGTTTAAATGTTTCTGAAAAGTTTTCTGCTCTTCAAAACCAAAATTACCATCATTAGTAGTGTGTTTATCTGGAAATTTATTGCTACTATCAAATTTTTTACTTATATTCTGTACATTAATGAAACCATTTGTAGATTCACTTTCAAGCTTTTTATTTATCTCTCCAGTTTCTATTGCTAATGCCTTGGCTTCTCTAAATTTTTTTCGTTTTTCAGCCTGCCTAACTCTTTTATCTTTCTTTTTTTGAATTTTCGTTAAGTCTTTTTCAGGTAAACTCTCTGTATTCTTTTCATTTTCCAATGTGTTGTCTAATTTTATCTCTTGCTTCTTTTTCAACTTTTTCTCCTTCTGCTGTTTACGTCTCTGAAGTTTTTTTTCTATTTTTTTCCTATTAATTTCCCCAGAGTTGGGACTAACAGACTCTGAAACTATGTTGGGACTACCAGACTCTGAAACTACTATACCAGAGTTTATTTCAATATTGTCATCTTTTTTTATTTTCTTTTCCTTTATCTTAAGTTTCTTCTTTTCTAGTTGCTTCCTATACCTCTCTTGTTTCTTTTGAATCTTCCTTTTATCTTTATCAGTTAAGTTATCTTTTTGAAGTTTGTTATCCTGTGCTTTAACTCCGACTGAATCTTTTTTTATTGTTTCAGGTTTACTCTTCTGATTAAGCAGAATTTGTAGTTTTTGCTTAGGCTTTTTAGCTTTTTTAACTACTATTTCAAGTGGCTTTTCTTTATTACTAGCCTCTTCAGGAGGAGAATCACTATCACTACCAAAATTTTGACTACTAAGTACTTTATCAATTTCAGACTTTAAAAATGAAAATTCCTCATCTGAACCTTCAGATTCTACTTTACTATTCTCCTTAATAGAGGATTTCATTTTTTTAACTTTTTTATCCCCAAAATTAGACCCCAAGGAATTTGATTTGTCTTCGAAGAAACCCATAGCACTAAGCTTACGCTTAGTAGATTTATGTAGAGTTTTATGTTTTTCCACTAATTGTGTTCCAGGAAAATCAGCCCAACTTACATTCTTATCCTCTTCGTCTTCTTTATCTTTTAAAAAAGCTTGATAATTAGCTTGTCTTTGTTCCATTACTTTTTCACGGTGTTTTTTGTCTTCCAACTCTTTATTTTTATTTAACAATTCCTGTTTCATTTCGGACCAGGAAGTAGCTTGTTCGGGCAACCTTTCGTTAGATGCTTTTGACCCCTTGGCCCTTGCAAATCTCGTCATTTTATTAGAAAATATTTTTAGTTTCAGTTGAAAAGAACAATCTCACGTGCAGTAAAAAAAATAACATAACCTATTTAAAGCTTCAATTTTTTTAAGGTTAGGAAGTATTTTCTGTTCATCGACATAGAGGATGGATTGAGCATTAACTTCATAAAATTGACCACTCTTTAGAAAGAGACAAAGCGATTGTGCGGCCAATACCTGTCTTTTTTCTGTAGGTCTGTAATAAAACAAGGCGCTGTACCCCGAGAAGGAATTCAAGGCGAGAAAAGCCCCATACCCGATTTTAGTTCAAATAGAACACTTAGAAATATTATTTTTAAGAGCACCGTAGCTTAGCGGCATTCTAAAAAGAGACAGCTACTGGCCACTCATTCGCTTTGTCTCTCTCACACTTTTGCGTCCATATTTACGTCACAGCGGGATACGGAACACTCAGTCCATCCTCTATGTCTATTTAGTAAGAGACGGGTAGTTGTCACAGTTACAAATTATTCCACGTGCTCAGGAAATTGGATATAATGTTTAAACTTGGGCAATTTACAGAAAAATCTTATGTTGGAATGTCCATACGAATTAAAATAAACATTTTTTTGTATCTATTTGCCAGGCTATGATATACTCTTTACCATTATTATAATTTTTTTTCACTTTTTCTATCAAAAATTTTATTTCAAACATAAATGGCAACGTTGCTTTCGAGTTTTTGTTGTGCAACCTGCAAACAGCTGATCATTGAACGAATTTTCGATACTTCGGTCGTATGTCGTACCAGCCTCCGCCATCTTGGTATATTTGATGATAATTACGTAAATACTTCCTAAAAATTTTAAAAATAATTACAAAAACCTAAAGAAATCAAGGTATTAATAGTTTCTAGGATATCTTAATTTCTGAAAAATCTGTTTAAGAATATTTTTCAGCAACGAAACATAATATATCTAAACCTGTCATTCCTAACCTAAAAATTTAATTTTGTTTGTTGAAGATGCTGCGGAGCGCCCTCGTACCGACCAAAGAAGCCCTAAATAACTCAAACATTTTACGAACATTTACCGGAAGCTTCGGAAATGCACAAATTCAAAAAAGAGAACAGTCAACCACTGAGGTTAGGGAGCAGTCATCTCAACCGGCTACTCAGACGTCCCAGGCAGTAAAACCTTATTCTCCTTTCCAAAATACAAATAATATAGCTGAATATGCTCTCGCTAGAGTTGACGACTTGTTAAATTGGGGCAGAAAAGGTTCTATTTGGCCTCTTACCTTTGGTTTGGCATGTTGTGCTGTAGAAATGATGCACATTGCTGCCCCAAGATACGATATGGACAGGTAAATAACTACTCCAAGGTACAAATAAATTATTAATAAATAAATCTAAAAGGTGCCTTACTGAAGAACAGTAATAATAATATATAATAATAATATCATATTAGGTGATTTTGATAGCTGTTGAAGCAATTTAAGTCTTATTTCTAAATTCTTCATTTTTATAATTACTCTAAGCCTACTTAATTTTTGTTTCAGGTATGGTGTAGTATTTCGTGCTTCCCCTCGTCAAGCTGATGTCATTATAGTAGCTGGTACCTTAACAAATAAAATGGCACCGGCTCTAAGAAAAGTATATGATCAAATGCCTGAACCCAGGTGGGTGATTTCTATGGGCAGTTGTGCTAATGGTGGTGGATATTATCATTATTCTTATTCGGTTGTTAGGTAAGTAAGGACTGTAAAATTAGTAAAAATAACTTGGCAGTTCCCTTTTAGTAACTTTTTTAAATAAATCACTAAAAATAATATTCCAGTATTGGTCTTTTTAGTGTTCCGTACGGAACACTTATAAGATCACTTCGGTGTCTGTCTGTCTGTCTGTCTGTTCTCCGAAACTATTTGACATAGAAAGGTGAAATTTGGCAATAATATAGGAATTGATGGCCTCATGTAGTTTTGAGAATTAAATTTTGACTTAAGGGGTTAGTTTTGGGGGGTGAAGTCGTAAGTGAAAAAAAAAATTTTTTACTAGGTCATCGAGTGTGGTGTCAAATGAAAGGTTGTGAAAACACGAGTAAAAAATATATATATAATATTATACTTGCGCGCACTTTTCTTTGTATTATTTTTAAATATTCGCGAAAAATCGCTGTCCCGGGCCTTATCTCGAAAAGTACCTATCAAAAAATTTCGAAAAAATTCTGGAATATTCTCCACGGGGTGTAGATTGAACGAAAATTATCACGAGTGCATTACCTTTAATAATTTATATGGTATATAAAAAAAAACAAAAATTTCAAGGTCATCAGATTTCAGTAAAGATTAGAAACAAACTTTGTTGAAAACTCATTTGGGGTGTATTTTGTGAAGTCACTGATCATTTTATACCTCTGTGACAAAATTTTTTTATTTTAAAAGCAATCAACGTTCGAACACTAATTGCGCAAGTTCAAGTTGCACTTGACCGGTTATTTAAGTTATATGAATAGAAGGTTGTTATTGTTATGGTTATAATAACCTTTAGTACATTACTTTCTAAAAGTTTGAAAGCAATAGAAATACTTAACGGGCCAGGTGCCAGTTAGACTTGTGCAAGTATTGTTCCATATATTGATTGCTTTCTGGTATCTAAAAATGCAAATATGTAACTTTCAAAGTAAAAAAATTACAGGGTGTTACATGTTGGCTGTGTCACCCGATATATATATATATATATATATATATATATATATATATATATATATATATATATATATATATATATATATATATATATATATATATATATAATTTTTTATATATATATATAACAATTTTTTCTTTAACCCTCTTTTTATATTTATATGGTAATGATTTTTTTTTTGGCTTTAAGGTTATGTGAATTAAAACTTCATTTTACATGAATGTTTACATTTCATTATATTTACAACAGTGTTGCATAACTTAGAAAACAAAATAAAAAAAACAATTTCCAATGATTTATTTGAGCTCTTTAAACTAAAATCTATTAGAAGAACTGAAAAACTTTTTCAAAAAGTAAAATCCAAAAATATCAAAAAAATTAATAATTTTAAAATAAACCAAACTACTATAGAAGAAAATATTGACTGAATTGAAAATCTCACTGAAAAACCAATACCCCAATATGCCAATGATATTTTGAGTTTAGGACCAAATTTTGCAGTGAAAATAACTAAACGAACTCACGATTGCCCACACACAATATAATTAGCAACATAGAAAATCATATTCAAAACCTTACTCTTAAAGAAAAAGATGAACTCCAAAATATGTAATATTCTCACTAATTACAAAAATATAATTAAAAACAATTCACAAAATACTCAGTTTTCAAAAAAATATTCAAAACAATGAAATTCCTAAAAAAACATCCCGAACTCAAGATACTCAAAGCAGACAAAACTAACAAGACTGTTATAATGAACGCTGAAGAATATACCAATAAAATGAAAGATCTACTTAATGACAATGAAACATATAAACTAATTAAAAGAGATCCAACCAGTGTATATCAAAAACAAAACAATCAATTAGTAGACAAATGGGAAAAAAAGCAATATATTTCACCCGAAATAGCCAAAACATTAAAAATCAGAAATGCTATTCCCCCAAAAATTTATGGCCTCTCAAAACTACATAAAGAAAATAAACCCCTAAGACCAATAATTTCGTATGTCCAATACCCATTTAATAGTTTATCCAAATATCTTAAAAACATTCTTAGTAATGTAATTTACAAAAATAATTACTATATTAAAGACTCATTCCAATTCAAAGAAAAAATATGGAACTCCCAGATGATTACATACTAATATCACTGGACATAGTATCACTGTATACCATTGAACCTAGCAAGCAACATCATCAAAAAAAAATGGAACAAGATCAAACTATTTACAGATATACCAATAAATGTTTTTGTTGAGGCAGTCGAACTGGTTCTGAATTCAACATACTTTCAATACGAAGATAAATTATTCCGTCAAATAAACGTTTGCGCAATGGGTTCCTCTATATCTAGCGTTATTTCGCAAATAGTGATGGAAGATCTAGAATCTGAAATTATCTCAAATATAAAATTTGAAATTCCATTTTTCTTCAGGTATGTTGACGATTGCATAACAGCCGTTCCAAAAGACCAAGTAAATTATTTCCTAAATAAATTTAATAACTATCACCAAAGAATACAATTCACAGTAGAAGTAGAACAGAACAATAAAATAAATGATCTCAATTTAACGTTATTTCACATAAATAAAAACATAAAAACATCTTGTATACAAAAAAAAACGTGGTCATCAAGATACTTAAATTATAATTCTAACCATCCGTTAAAACATAGGAAATCGGTGGTAATAGGATTGGCAGACCATGCAATCATCTTATCAGATCCAGAATATCGAGAAGATGCAATAAACAAAGCCAAAAACGCTTTAATTTTAAACAAATACCCGTTATCAATTAATCAAAAAGATTTTTAAAAGCGCATTCGCAAATTTTACAATTCTACCGAAACAGTAAACCACAAACAAAAAGACACTAAAAAATATATTATTTTACCATATCTAAATGAATTCTCACATCAAATTGAAAAACTTTTCAAAATTGAAAGCACCAACACCAAAAAACAAAAAAAGTAACATTGTTTATGAAATCCCATGTAATGATTGTAGTGGAATTTACATTGGATAAACCAGTCAATATTTGGAAAACCATATAAGCGGCCACAAGTACGATAAAAATAACCTAACTTCATTAAATAAACATGAAAAGGAAAAAAAAAACACATTTAATTAAGAAAGCACAAAAATCTTAAGTTCCGAAAATCATATTAAAAAAAGAGAAATCTTAGAATCCATCCTTATCCACAAAAACCAAAATGCCATAAACGACAAAAAAGAAATTAACAATCTGAATCGAATATATTTTTCAGTTCTTGAAAGTATAATGATAAAGTAACTCCGTTTTAATAATTTTTAAATGTGTGCAGAGTTTTAAAATGTAAAAAATGTTTTATGTATGTAACTCTTGGAATGTTTTAATTATTGACAAGAAAATAAAAATCTTTCGAATTCTACATTCTAAGGTAAGCCAAATTATAACATTGTTATTGCATAGGTAATCATGGTTTGGTTTTTTAGGGTACTCGATACATATTGACATTGTTACTGGATGTAATAATGATATTAAATGTTTTGAAAAAGATCACTAGGTTAATCGAAATGTAAACATACATGTAAAATGAACTTTTAATTCAAATAACCTTAAAGCCAAGAAAAAATCATTACCATATATATATGTACATGTATATATATATATATATATATATATATATATATATATATATATATATATATATATATATATATATATATATGTATGTATATGTATGTGTGTATGTATGTATGTATATGTTTATACACATGTATACGTGTATATCAGTGACAGAGAGGCGCCTAGGCCGCGCAAGATTTGGCACTACAAATCTGCTAAATGGGAAGATCTCATGGAATACTTTCGAACTTTCCCTTGGATGGACGTTTGTTTTCGATTCGATAACCCATCTGACCGCGCCAGGGAGGTCTCCGATGTTATTTTGGCTGGTATGGAAGCTTACATCCCTTTTTCGAAGAAATGCTCCTCCAACGGCAAGCCTTGGTTCGACCGAAAATGCAAAGAAGCTGTTGCTTCTAAACATATTGCCTACCGACAATGGCGTGAAAATCCTAACACCGTAAATCGAAACATCTTTGTTCATGCCCGGAACAGATGCAAGGGAATTATCGACGAAACCAAGGAGGCACACAGTCAACGAATTAGAAACAAACTTCTCGCTTGTCCCAACAATTCCAGGTCCTTTTGGGCAGTCGCTAAGGCAGTTAGTCAAAATTTTACCAAATCCACCATACCACCACTCACACGGCCAGATAATTCCATTGCAACCACACCTGTTGAGAGAGCGAACTTGTTGGCTGAACTTTTTGCTTCACATTCTACTGTCGATTTCCAAGGAAAAACACCACCTACTATTCCCATATTGCAGTCAAGGATGCCCGATGTTGTCTTCAGACAGCGCATCATAAAGCGTATTTTAATGAAGCTAGACACCAAGAAGGCTTCTGGCGCTGACGGAATACCTGCCATAGTTCTCAAAAACTGTGCAAGGGAACTAACACCAGTTTTCTGTAGACTTTTTAACCTATCCTACAGAAAGGGAATATTTCCGTCCTGCTGGAAATGTGCCACGGTTCAGCCGATACCTAAAAAAGGTAAGAAGACCTTGCCAAATAACTACCGACCAGTTGCACTGCTTTCAATAATATCGAAAGTCATGGAAAAGGTTATCAATCAGCATCTTCTAAAATATCTTGAACGATTCAATATTATTAGCGATCACCAATATGGTTTTCGTAAACACAGATCGATCTTCTGACTTATGTAACACATGTCTGGAACAATGCAATTGAACACTTTGGAGAATCTCGAGCGGTTGCTCTTGACATATCCAAGGCATTTGACCGTGTTTGGCACGATGGACTGTTGGCTAAGTTGCGCTCTTATGGTATGTCTGAAAGGTTCTGTTTGTGGCTCTCGTGTTTCCTCAGAGAGCGTTCTTTACGAGTGGCGGTCGACGGATTTCTTTCTAACACCCTCACTATCAACGCTGGTGTGCCCCAGGGCTCCATACTGTCTCCTACTCTCTTTCTCATTTACATTAACGATCTGCTGGAAAAGACCGGAAATCCAATCTATAGCTTTGCAGATGACAGTACGCTTGTCTCTTCATTCACTTTGAACGCTCGGACATCGGCTGCTCAGGCGAATGTCCGCAGACAGCAGGAGGTCGTTCAACTCAACAAAGACCTGGAAGAAATTCTATCTTGGGGTGTCAGTAACCAAGTGGAATTTAACGCTACAAAAACCCAAGCGGCAGTTTTTTCTAAAAAAGTTAACGTTGCTGAACCCGACATAGTTATGTCGGGGCACTCCATTCCCCTAGCATCGTCGCTCAATTTGTTGGGCGTTAGTTTGGGAGCAAATATGTCTTGGCATGAACATGTTGCAGGCATAGCAAGGAGAGCTTCTCAAAAGTTGGGAATATTATTTAGAACCAGAAAGCTTTACACCCCACAACAACTGTTAATTCTTTACAAAGCCCAAATTCGACCAACTATGGAATACTGCTCCCACGTTTGGGGCTCCGCTCCCAAACATACACTGCATTTGTTGGATTCTGTTCAGAGAAGAGCGGTCCGTCTGATTGGGGACCCGGAATTGACGGCGGCCTTGATTCGCTGGAACATCGAAGAACGGTTGGCGACTTGAGTCTGTTCTACAAGTATTTTCATGGAAAGTGTTCGAAGGATGTAGCCCGCTTAATTCCTCCCAAAGCGGTGCATGTTAGAAATACACGTCGCGCTGGTGCTTCGCATCCGTATGAGGTTCAGCTTGTTACTCCGCGTACAACGCTTTTCAAGCAATCTTTTATATGGAGAACGTCATCCCTTTGGAATAATTTGCCCAGCGCTGTGTTTCCCACCGAGTAAAATTTACAGCGATTCAAGAACAACGTGAATCGCTTTTTCCGCACTCGTGCCGCTCCTGGAGCGCTTTAGGGACTTCCCTGCAGCACGTGTGCTAGACCAATAAAAAAAAAATAAAAAAATATATACAGTGCGACCTCGATAATCCGGACTAATTAAAACCGCGGTTATCCGAATTAGTAAATAATTCGAATTACTGAAGCAGGACATTATTTATATTAAAAAACCAAACAACTAAAAAATAGTACATACATAGAATAATATTTAAAATAGAAGCATATCTTATCAAGTTTTATCTTATTTTTTAAAAAAATTTGTAATTTTTGTTTGCTTGACCCTTCTCTGATTCATCATAAAAGCAATTTCTTTTAATCTTTGAAGTACAAGAACATCACTTAGAGGGATATCATTTTCTTCTGCCCATCTCATGCACACACTGAAACTTTTAACTGCCTCATCATTCTTCATAGTGTTCTTAACAGTCTGGTTTGTATTAGTATTTAACTCTGAACTTTCATTATCACTCTCGTGTTGTTCATCTGTATTATCTATGTCTTCCAATGGTAACAAATCTTCATCATTTTCAAGCCAATTACATATTTCCAGGTTCGTGAGATTCTGCTCAGTGAGAACATTCAGCATATCTGAAACATCTGTTAAATATTTACCAATTAACCAAAAAAATGCTAAAAGAAAAATTTCAGGCTTTACCTTTCATTTCTTCATTCTTGGAAAGTAAATTGTGCCGCAATTCACTCAGAGGAATCAGATCTTCAACATCATATTCAGTGTCTGGGTTGGTATCTGCCACATAAGCCATAATTTTGTGCCAGCACTTTTTCCAAGACTTCAGAGGAGACTTTTTCCCATGAATTGCATAGTAGACATACAGCATCTTTTAGGTTAATGCTTTTTAATAACCTAACAAGGTTCTCTTCATTATTTGATAAAATATGGGCTATAAGACTTTTCCGATAAAATAATTTTATCAGTCTGATTGCATTCTGGTCCATAGGCTGCAAAAGTGCAGTACAGTTTGGTGGAAGATATAATGTTGTAAACTGTCCAATCCTCACTAGTCAGCTCTTCTATAGTTCCATGGCTCAAAGCGTTATCAACGATTAGCAGGGCTCTTTCAGGCAAGTTGAGACTTCTTAAATGACTTTTGACTTGATGAATAAAAGAATGATGAAACCAGTCTAAGAAAATTGCTGTAGTCATCCATGCATTGGCAGATGATTTGTACTCAAAAGGTATGTTCACATTTTTAAAAGCCCTTGAATTTTTTGCCTTTCCTATCACTAACAACTTTAATTTTTGTGATCCATCAGCATTGCAACATGCTAGAAGGGTAACGCGTTCTTTGTTTATTTTTCGACCTGGTGCGGTCTTTTCCTGAGAACGAACCAGCGTTTTTTCAGGCAACCTTTTCCAATACAGACCATTGTATATTTGAGTGGGTCCAAGGTTTAATTCTTTTATCTTATCTGCGAATAAAGTTAAAGGATCGACGGCACTTTCATCATTGGATAGTTTTTCGCCACAAACTTTTAAAGCACGCAGACCATGTCATTTTCTGAAGTTAGAAATCCAGCCTCTGCTAGCTCTAAAATTATCATTCCCGTAGGTTTCAGTGTAAAACTGTTTTGCTTTGCCTGATAAAATTTCGTACAAAATTGGGACGTGCCTTGATCGTTGCGTACAAAACCATGTATACAAACGAGTTTCCATTTCTGGATATTCGGCTTTTCGTAAGGTTTTTCTGACGCCAGGACCGGAATCACATTTGGAAATAAATTTAAAAGAAGTTACACGTCCTCAGTGAGTGTCCAAAATTATCTTTAAAATAAATCATATATACATACCTTTTGATTTTCCCTTGCTTCTTTTTTATATCCAAAATTGTGGATGTTCCTACTCCATATTCCATTTGCCAACACTTTTCTGCTTTCACCAAGAACTAGTTTTTCTAATATATCGGACTTTTGTTTTATTGTTAGTGTAATATGTTTCCTTTTAGAAGGCATTTTAATATGTAGGTACATATACGTAAAAAAAACTTTTACATACTTATATGAACAACATAAAGTAAAATAGAACGTAGGTATGTTGTACTTGTGACAATAAACAAACAACTACAAAGTCCTTAACCTTTAGACGCGATACGTGATGCTTTGTAGGCAAATCAAAGGCACCTACAGTTTGTGTGAATCCCCGATGTAATATACTGGAAGTTAGGGGAATCCCCTCACTATCGATTTCAATTTTCCCATGTAGTTTAAATTAAGTAGATGTCTAAAAACGCAGGTTCAGATTACCTAGTACTATCAAATCCGAATTATAAGGTACACGATGCAATTGAAATGTTTGTCCGGATTATTAAAGAATCCGGTTTCATGGAGATCCGGATTATCGAGGTGGCACTGTATATATATATATATATATATATATATATATATATATATATATATATATATATATATATATATATATATATATATACACATATACGAGGCTGGTTTGAAAAGTCCGTGCAAAGTCCGAGAGATGGCACCACCGGCGCGTATCGAGGTCATGTTTAGTTAGTAGCATCTCTTGAATGAACGCACACCAAGTTTCAGCCATATTGGTCTATTTCTTTGTGTTTGGCATTCGTGTGAATCGAGGAAGTCGAGTGATTTTCAAGAAAGGCAAACCGCCTCAGGAGACTAAAGAGAAGCTTGATAAACATTATGGTGACTCTGCACCGTCGATTAGAACAGTTTATAAGTAGTTTCAAAATTTCCGGACTGGCCATATGGGCACAAGTGACGCTGAACGTTCTGGTGGCCTGTGGAGGTTACGACT